>JAQJVK010000007.1:55214622-55495195 GCA_035578135.1 Flexamia atlantica
CATTTTCGTTAAATTGAGATACCATTTGCGTGGTACTGATTGTCATATAGGTTCTTTTCAATGCAAAACTGATTTCAGGTTTGCTTTTTTTTCAAACGGCTGTGACTTTGGTTAAAGGCATCATGTCGGCCTCGGGTTGCGACATTTTTTTTCTTTTATTAGGTTCTTTAAAATGAGTTGTCATTCGATGGGGGTTTGTATTTGGAAATTTGGCCTATCTCCCCAAAATTGCAATTTGGGGTCAGGGGGACATATGACAGGCCCAGAAAAAAGTATTGTTTTTGGTCGGAACCTAAACGCCGAAAATATAACTAGCCAATATTATTAAGTTTAAGAGTTTAAATTGGTCCGACACTTTTAGGACACACGGTTTGAATCGCAAACTGGGTTACAGTACAGTAGAATTAAGTGAAAAAATAGGTAGAGGTAGAAATAATAGAACAACAATTATTCTTGTTGTAAATGTTAGGTAATATGCTCCTAATCGGCATATTGGAAATATACATCCGTAATGTCGTCGGAAAGAAGTTATTTTGGCCGCCATCTTGAAAATTTTTCAAAAAAATCAAAAGAATTCAAAAATATCATGTTTAGTATAAAATTAAAGGAAATTTTACAGCGGAAAATAATAATATCATATTTTTAAAGGTTAAAAAAGTGAAAAAAAACTACCAAAAATGTGAAGCTTGCCCAGTACAAAACATATTTACATAGGCCAGTCATTCTACGAAAAATAACGTAAGGAACCTTAAAATCTTTAAAAAAAGACGGTTTTTATGGAATTCTTCTAACAAAAATATGTATTTTAACAAATCCCAAGTTAACCAAAATCGGACCACGGCAACCCCACTAAAATCATGTTTAAAAATGGCGGCTTTTTCCTACTATACGAAATTTTAAAAAAGGCACTCAATTGCATTCTTATAATGTTTTTGGGGGGATATTGGTTTTGGACCACCACCAACTATTGCTGGGTGAATGGTTCTTGATTTTGACACGGTTCTCATTTTTTGCCGCCATCTTGGATCCAATATTGGATATAAATTATTTTGTTCAAATGTAAGACGGTGATGTGACACATCATTAGAGACTAGATTTTTACCCTGAACTCAATGAATCAAGAATCAAGAATCAAGAATACTTTATTGTCATAAAATTGGTCATAACAAGCATGGACAAACGTCATACAAATGTACAGAAATGATAAAAAAATTCAATGTATGTATGTGATTCTTACATATAACATGAAAAAAAATCTCTCCTAATTATTAGTTAGGTAATCCTGAACACTGTAATACTCCTTGGAAACAAAAAAAGACCGTAACTTTCTTTTTAATGCTGGAATAAGTATTTATGAATCTGGATTCGTTAAAAAGAGAGGCTCAAATAAAAATTCAGCCCTGAACATTTCTTACGGACATTCCGTAATTTGAATATTATTTTGGATTATCCATCTTATATCTTGGGTTCTAAATAAGATATGCTGCATATTTTTGTCTTAAAATACTCAGTGATTTAACGGTTTTTATGTGCGCTATTGATCATTAAAATTGAACAAGTGTTTGACGTGCTATAAGGCTAAAGGTAACTTATTTTTTTTCTAAAATTTGTTTTTAGTTAAAGATTTATACTTTATCCTACTTTTATCCGATTTAATTATTTATAGCTCAAATGAAAGCTGATAGTTCACCGGCTGTTTTTAAAACCACTTCGACCTTCAGGCTATAGTTAGGGATGGGGATACCAGTCTTTAAATCAATATGAAATTTAAAAAAATTGAATTTTAGATTGGTTGGAGGTCAATACCTCACCTCAATCTCATCCGATTTAAATGAATAAGAGCTTAAAAGGAAGACAATAATATACTGTGTTAATTAAGCCCTAAAACTGTTTTGAGTGAGTTCCTGTTAGATTTCCATGTATGAGTCGTTAATCATATACAATTTACAAGAGTAAACAGATTTTATGGTAAAGGAAGGCTCATAACTCAAATTAATTAAGTCCGATTTTAATAGGTGATATCTCATATGAAAGCCAATAATTTACTGAGTAATTTGAGACCAGAGCGAACTTTGTGACCCATATAGGATCTGGGCTATAAATCTTGAACAAAAAAAACTCGTCCAACACTTGTCAGATTTTAATGGTCATTAGCTCACATGAAAGCCGTCAAATCACTGAGCATTTTAAGACCAAAACATGCAGCCATCCTCTTGGACAAATTATCTTGTCATACATATTTAATTCTATAAATGTCTCCTAAGTACTTATAGTTTGTAAGGCAAAGTTAATAGTATTAAATCAAGCCAGAAAGCTAGTTTGCTAGCTCTGTACTAATCTTATCTTGTACCTAGCAAAGCTCCTTAGTCGAGTTTTAATGCCATTAAGTACAGTCAACGTGGTCTAGAAGTGATTAGCGTAATCCACATCCACTGTGCGTTCCTTGTTATATATATTTGAATGAGTTTAAAATGTGGTACTGATAAGCACATTAAAAAAAGGTGATGTGTGTAAAAAATATGAGTATTTGCTGGTTAAATAAATCTTTTTGCGCTGTATGATCTAACTATAGTGAACCATCTTCCAATTAAAGAAACGAGAAAGTAAAGAAATAAAAGATGAACTTTTTATTTAATTTATGCTACGTTATGAAACATAATATTAATTATAATTTTTTTATCATTCAGCTTCCAACCCAAGTTTCTAAGGGTTATTAATGTTATGGTATGGTTAAAAATACGTATCTTATCACAGCCTAAACCAATAAGCAAGTATATTTTCGGTACCGAAACCAATGTGTAACGTATTATTGGCTCTTGATTTAGACTGATTCAAAAATATTCCTGCACTCATCGTTTTATGTCTTCAGTAAAAAGTTAACAATTTATATATCAAAGGCTTGATTACTACTAGCATTACGTATCACTGTAATTTTAATAATTTACTTTGTTTCTAATGAAAATTCAACTGCCCCTCGCCATGGGCCTATAAGCCTGTGCGGTGATCTAAAGACAGCGAGGTACCGTAGCGGCAATAGTCACATAGGCCAGCCAGAGGTCCCACGAAGGAACAGTAGTCGCCCGCCGCTAGGATCGAACCAGCGACGTTTAAATCACAGCGACGTTTGACGCTTTACCTCTGAGCTGCCGCCTCGATAGGTGTATAATAGGTTGTAATTAATAATACAATAGTTGCAAGGATTTTAAAATTTCCATGAAATATGTATCAAAAATAAATTTATACTTTTTATACTAATCAAAGGGGTGGTGTAGGGAGATGATGCCTATTATACCTACCACATGCACTCTAAAATGCTACGGTTAAAAATGAATTTTTTATTTTTAGGAAGATACAAAATGATTTTTTTATATAAAACTTAAAAAGAAATATATAAATAAAATCTTTCTAGAAAACACAGCCATTGGGAATCAAATTGATACATAATAAATAACCTTTACTAAATTTTTCTCTATACAGGGTGTCCAGAAATTATGGTAAAATGTTTTAGTATATGATAGTAGAGGTAAAATAAGAAAAAGGTTTACATAAACATAGGTCCTAAAGTGCTTCGTTTTCCGTCTGTGTGCCTCTTTGTGATTTTTACATCTTTAATCATATCTCACGATCCTCTTTACGTATAAACTTCAAACTGGGTATATGGATGACCAGAATTAAGGACAATTTTTTCAAGAAGTATCAAATTTCTACCTTGTACCATTTCAAAATGATAACTGTTTTTTTTTTGTTTTCAAAGCTAAATATCTTAAAAACCAGAAAATTTAGAAAAATCATACGAGAGACAAAGAAGTTGCGAAATTTCATCCAATTAACGCTGATATAGATTATAATGATTGGACAGCTAATAATGGAGACATTTAAAATTTTCCGAATAAAAACATGCAAATTTCAGGCAGTGTCTTCTAAAGAACCATGTTTTTATTCAGAAAAGTTAAAATGTCTGCGTTATTAGGAGTCCGATCATCATAATCTTAATATCAACGTGGTTTGGATTAAATTTCGCAGCTTATTTGAGTCTTGTATAATTCTTCTAAAATTTGCTGTTTGTAAGATAGTTAGCTTTGAAAACAGAATACAGTCGCCATTTTTAAATGGCACAAAGTCGAAATTTGATACTTCTTACAAAAATAGTTCTTAATAGTGGTTATCCATATACCAAGTTTGAAGTTTATACGCTGTGAGGTTCGTGAGATATTATTAAATATGTAAAAATCACAAACAGACACACAGACGGAAAACGAAGACCTTTAGGACCTATGTTTATATCAGATTTTCTTCTCTGCTATCATACACTAAAATATTTCACTATAATTTCCGGAAATTATTTATATTTCCCTGTATAAATTATTTTAAAATATTATTACAGGATTTTCTGAAAAACATTTAACAAAGCAACTAACCATATGAAGAATAGCTCTTACCTTGTCGTCTAAGGCTTGTGGGTCGACTGGGCTTGCTCTGGACTCGGGCAATTGATGTCCAAACTGCTGACGTAGCTGCTGAGGAACTGCTGACCCACAAGGCAATGTTTGTGCTAAACTCACGCTCAGCTTACAGTCAACGACAAGACAAGTGAAGACGATGACATTGAAACTAATGTTGGGCTCAACGTGTGTCAAAACTAATGTACTGTTCGACTTACAATTTAAGTTAACATCTATGACCTTTGGGTTATATTGATCGCTGGAAATAATTAATTAATTACCTGAAAAAATAATTAATCAATCTAACACAATTATGTAGGTAAAATACAATATAATAGATTCACTTAGGAGACTAATTTCGAAATCGGTATAGTTTTGCAAAATCATTCCCCCAATCCATTTAACTCAATCCCGAAATAAAAATTTAGCTTTAAAGTCACTAAGAATTCTGATATTCAAAAGATAATTTTTTTATGATTAGAGTTGGCTGGATCAATACAAATAAACTAATTAAAATGAATTCGTTGTTCAAAGTTATTTCTAGGAATGATTATAGGCTTATGCTTCTTCATAAGCTGCATAAATCGCAAATTTGTATAAACATATGTTTAAATGAAAATAAACTTTGACTAAATGTTGTTTTCAACAAGATCAGTGATTTCATAGTATGCAGGGACATTGATGCGACAGAAAATAAACAGTATATAATATTTCCCAAGATACCAAGGTTAACAACGATGGGTAGTGTTTAAAAGAGTCGACGATCTTTCCCGTAGGTAAACATTCTTATATATCAAATGAATTGTTGTTAATCTTGTAGCGGGTGCTTACCTTCTGCTTAAATTATAAACACATTTCGTATACTCACCAAGATAATTTGTTATACTAATTTTAACCAAAAACAACATAAATAAATGACAGCAGTATTTTCAGAAAGAGTGAAAGGTCGATTTGAGTCATTAAGATAAATCAACTTATAAAATTTAACTCCGATTTTTATAGCACTGATCTAAAAATATCAAAGCGTGCAATACTATCTCCAAAAATACTGAGAAATGATTTTAAAAGTTTAACGAAATAAATTTCATAAAACGTGTGAATGAAAATGCATTGTTAAAGTGATTCGCCTACAAGCATAATTTTGTTTTTTACAAAGTAATTTCCCTAAAAAGAATTCATTCCAGAGTTACTACAATATTTTCGTGATTAAGTTTCAGTATAATCGGCGGTTCAGTAGCTTAAGGGCATATCGGAGAGTTTACTTAAGGGATTCCCTAACATTGCTCAAAGGTCTGTTCCTTAAAATATAAAAATTAAAAGACTGCAAATTAAATTTAGCCAAAGATGCAATAATATTGTCTAGAGGTTGTTTACAAACTTAGCTTTGTTTTTACGAGGTTAAACTCATAAAAACAAAGCGATTTTTGTAAACAACCTTTAGACAATATTAGACTTAGTATGTATTGAGCGCTCCAGAGAAGAATTTTAAACATATTAAAAATATAAACTAATTATAAATGAGGTTATATGAATTGTTTGATATAGAAAATCATAATCAGAATCTACGTTGTTGAAACTCAAAAAATCCTCTGTCTTACAACACCCACTGAAATGACTTCAAACCTTAAGATATAAATAAATAAACTTAGTTTATTGTTTGGGTGATTTGTCTATCATCCGATGACATATTTTTTACAATATAACAGCAAATTTACATTTGCAGTGATATTGTAAATCAAGAAGAATAACTGAATTAAAGACCACCCTTCCTTATTTTTCAACCCGTATCCATTACAGGCCCCTCGCTAGTATCGAAAAGTATAAAAACGCCCGGTAAATGCTGGAATAAATAAAATAATATTTACAATATTATTAAATCCATGTAAAAGTGAAATACGATCACCATTGACTCTCATGGCTGCTATCCCGGCAAACTGTTTCTAACCAACGCGAATGTGATAATTCGAGCAAAACCCACCTTGTTCACATGGTATTTCGATACTAAGGTTGTCGGTTATTTTTGTTTATAAGGTACATCATTGATGCATTTGCTTTAGATCATGTCTTAGTCGCTCTTTTGGTTAAAAGTCACTTAAGGTGAAAAATTGAAATGAAATTAAAATAAATCTTTAGTGTCATTTTAGATACATTAAAAGGAGTAAAAACTAAATATTGGGGTTTAAGAGTAAAACTGATAGAAAAACCCAGTACCTATTACTTATACAATACGGTTTAGGCCCTACTGGATACCTAAAACTATAATATCCTCCTACTTAATGCTTTTTAACTTTCAGCTGGAATATTATATATATGACATATTTGTATTTGTAAACATTATATTGTATTTATATGAAGGTTTTTTAAAACCCATGGATCCAGTTATAGAAATAATCTCACAAAAGAGGACATCAGTAGTTTTTAATGTAATAAGCACCGAAGATCTGCTATTAATTAATTGTTTTAAAATATGTTCACAATCTAAAAAGGAAGGGAAAAATCTAAATATTACCTTATATTTCAGCTATTGGAATCACCAGTAAAACAATCAATAGGTTTAATTTAAACCTCTTGGAAATATAAATAGTCATTTTAGCCTAGTTAGTTTGCGGAACACCTACATCAATAGTCCGAAGGTTTTAGGAATGATCAACTGAAAATATTTCCCTGAGTGAGAAAAATATGAAATTATGTAAAACTTCAATCAATAAGTGCAATTAAAAATGTAATTTCTTCTAATTAGACGAGTAGGTCCTGATGGTATATAGTTTTAATACTGTATAATATTACCATTTAACGAAACCGAAGTTCGCTTACATAAGTCAATTATTTCACAAATAGAACTACAAGTCAAAGAGTTACTTCACGTTTTTATTTAAGCATAATTATAATACTAAATATTTCATTAAAATATATTTGAAATGAATTCAAATGAATTTAAAATTGGGTGTGTTGGATTTAAATTCGTACGGAATTTTTTGATGATTAATCATTCAAGGGTACTCATAGATCAGATCCATGCTGTACGAAATGTGTCTATTCATATTAAGACAACCGGTATTTTTCGTTCTATATTCTGTCTTAGACCTTCAACCGTGTAACTGTTTATCAAAGTCTCTTTGGAGTGAGACTTCATAAATCTATAATATTATTAAATACATGTGTTATTTTTTGTCAGTCATGCTTGGCGTGCTCTGAACTGGAAGAGAAACAATTTTGCTCATATGTAGATTACACATGTGGCCAACTCGTAGGCCTATTCCTGTTCATGCTATACCCTCGGGCACGCTTGTGACCTTCAAAAGTTTCAATAAATGTCAGGAAACTAATCAAAATGTTGATAACATTAACTACCACAGTTCATGATGCAGGCTCAAAAAAAGTGTATCACGCTGTATAATTTCACAGGCTTAATATTACAATGTCCTTGATTGTAGAATGATGCGAGAATATTAAATAGCAACTGTTAGTTTCAAAACGTTTTTTCCATTATTTCTTTAGAATCAAATTGTATAAGAACACTGAAATATAGGCTAATTAAAAACAGTCTTAGTTGGATTAACACGTAAGAGTTTAATTTTGTCACATGATATTATACTTCACAGCTGTTATAATTTTTCATCGCCATTAAAGGTAGAATTATTGTCGTGTAACTAACACATCTAAAAAAAGATGAATCACCATGTTACGTAAAGTAAGATAAAACAAACCTGTAATATAAGATTTTCATGCTTTTATGATTTCAAGCCACTGCCGATTACCTTTGTACAGAGAACATCTTCCAAGGTAATTCCCTCACCTTTATATTTGTTCTGAAAGTAAGGTTTATTGAATCGAGTTTATTTCAATAGGAGATGAAAGGGAAATCTCTTTATATAATTATCGAGTATATTTGTCTCGCAGTGATTCGGAATCACAAGCTCTATTGGAACTTGAGGACTAATTAGAGATCATAACAAATCCTTTTTTGATTTTATAAGCATAGATTATGTGATTTACCATTGCAATGATCTATATAAGCTAATAAATCAAACAAAAAAGCTAATATATTTTAAAATTTCAAGATTTTGCAACAGTAACATAAGTATAAATATTGGTTTCATCAAAGGAATCAATGCACATAATAAATATCAAAAATACATTCGTGTTAAATTAAAGTCAGTTGATTTGCTCTCACTGAATAAAAATATTGTTATTTTTGGGTAGCATTACTTAAAACAGCAATTTCATTTTAACTGATTACTAACCAAACGATATTATTTGTCAAACAATTATTTGAATCCTAATCTTCATCATCAGTTTCGATTATATCTAAAACTCAGGTTTTTTTAAACTTTAGGCAGTATATTTTCAATTTTAAATGGACCTAAAACTGTGTTTGTAAGTTTTTCTATATCATGGGGATGATAGTCTTGTTGGACTAGTGGGAACTATAATAAGACTTTAACATTCACATATCCCGAAGTTAATTCTAAGGATAGACATAGTTAGTTTTAAGTCCAAAGGCAAACATCCACGCTGCTAACTTGTATGTAAAAAATCCACACATTTATTCACAGCAACAATAAGACAACACAAATCAACAGTCATAACTCGAAATTTCGACCGAGTTTGCAGCTTTTCCTACACCAAGGTCATTGCTGATTGAACTAGATTGTTACACGGGCGCAGTGCCAACCTACACCCACCAACCGCCATGCGCCAGCTCGGTTGCAACGAGGAAAAGTCGAGTACATGACAATGAGTCCACGTCGGGTCCGATTACGCAACGTGGCGGCCCAATTTTCGTATAACTGGCGCCGGATCTTAAGGCCCACGCCGTCCATAAGCCCAATGCTAAAACTAACATTAGTCTTATGGACGGTGTGGGCCTTAAGATTTGGCGCCAGTTATAATTGAATCCTGTTTTCCAAACTATGCCTTCTCCATTTTTTTATTTTTTTGGAAAAACGCAAAAAACTGTTTAATTATGTTTTGGTTGCTATATAGTGTTTTATCTTATATCAATTTTACCATCCAAAATCAAGGATTTAATTTATTTAAGCCTTTTTAACTTGTATTAATTATTAAACTTGTTATTTAAGATTAAAGTTTGGATAAGGCACGATTTGGAAATACACCATGGATAAGGCATGATTTAGAAAATACCGGATGGGATAAGACACTTTGGAAAAGCTCAAAAACACTTTGACATTTTACAATGTTTGTTTTATTAGTACATGAATCAGGAAAACGTCCTTTATATCGTGTTTTCCAGGATCTGATTTATTTAGAGTGTTTTCAAGTGGTTTTTATTCATTTTTACGATGAAATATTATGCAAATGAAGAAAAACGCCCACACTCACAGTATTTTGTTAAGACCTAAATAAGAGGTTAGCAAAAGCAGTCTTATTCACCTAGAACAAGTAAACATTGTTACCAATTTATGCTATCGAAATAATGAGACCAGACGTCATAAATAAATGCATAATAGTGAAAATACTCTAAAAATAGTATTTTTGTAATGTTGACTATAATAGATTGATATGACTTACTTTGGAAATTCTTGTGTCAATTTCTAATACGGCGCCATTGGAGAAGACTTTGTTTAGAACTCTCTAGAAAAGGCACAATATGGAACAAACTTTACGGGGATTCGACTTTTTTTGGAAATCTCCTGACTTTCTCTTTGTAATTTAAGTGCAATAAATTTTTTTTGGAATTTACCACTGCTACAGCCAGGTCCGTCTTTAGCAGACGAATCCAGTGATGTGCATAACTCAAAATGTGATTTTTTGTGATAAGGCACGATTTGGAAATACAGAATTCGTATGTTAAGGAACAGATCATTAAGTAGTGTTAGGAAAGCCCTTAGATAAACTTACCCTTAAGACCTCTGGTAAGTAAGCCCTTAAGTTACTGAATTGCTGATTGTATTAATAGTATTTGTGTATTCCTGAGTAAATTAGAATTAGGGTAACTGTTGCGCGAGGGATTGGATTTAAAATATTTGTTTTGATTAACAAAATTTAAGTGTTACAATGTACACACATACACACACACATATGTTTTACAGTTTATGATTAAATCCTAAAATTATAAGTTAGAAGTTGAAGTGAAGTTATAAATGCCGATAAAAAATGTTAAGGTTAGGTCTAGATTATTTTGCTTTACGACGAAATGTAAATCCCAACTTTAAAACTGCTGATTCAGTGTGCAAAAATTAATTTTTCATACAAAATTTATTTTATAGTTTCACATTTAGGCCTAAAGTTTCGATTACATTTTTCATTTTTATTACGATCTTAATTTATAATACTATATATGCTGTACTACTGGCATAATATGATGATATAATTAAAATTATTTATCTTTTTAGCGGGCAAAGCTGCGTGTATACCTGCTAGTTGGTAAGTAAAATCCCATGATTAATACCAATCACTAATGCTACATAGATTTGACATTTCCGAGAGAAACAACTTCAATCTTGAACCATTCCATATCATATATACATTGATCTTAGTTTTAAAAGAAAATCAGGAAATATTTTGATAACTCTTGATCGCACATCTTAAGAATTATATAAGACTGTTTCACTTCACTTCACTTCAAAATTAGAACGGGCAATCCCGGAGTCGAAGTATGTTTTAGTAGTTTAGACAAATGTACTGTAGCAATGTTTCATCCAACCTTTAGTAGTATGTCAATAATTGTTAATGGCAGTATAATTTGAAATCAACTTCGCTAAATATTTGAAAAAATAATTGACTGAATTTATTGCAGTTTCTTTTGAAAATCACACGCACTAAGGTCCTTGAAACAATTTTTCAAGTGTCTGGGCTGGTCTCGAAGCTTTTATTACGCTAACTCATGTAATAATCTTTATAATTAGTTTTATTTAAAAAAAACTGTACTAAGGAGCTTTTAATTTTTTCTTCAAACAAAAATCTGAATTGTTTCAGGAAGTATAATATCATCATTTGCTCAAAAAGATCACAAGGTAAAAATGTCAGTGGAGGTCGTCAGCTTGTCTCACTATTTTGTTTTACTGTAATATTCTTTACTAGTTTAAAATATCATTGTCTCAAATTTATCGATATTTTCTAAAACAGATATTGTGTTAGCTATTGAATTTAAGGTCATAGTGGAAGGGTCAGAAGTAATTGTGATAGGAAGAATATCTAGATCAAGAGGGAAGAGAAATATTTAATAAAGCGGGGAACGAAATTATACTTGAATGAGTTTTAATATTATTATTTCGCTTTCAGACGAATTATATATTTCATTGTAAGATCAAAAGTGGCTGTTTTTATCATCATTAAAATAAATGAGCCAGTTTCCAATTTCCAATTTCTTGGATTCGGTTTTTTTAAATATCGAGATCAACTTGAGACTCTATCGACAAGCGTTACTTTTAGCCCTGAGTGCCGAACTATTTCATTGTTTCATTTCAATTTTTTTATTGAAATAATAGTAAAAAATGAAAAATATTTGTTTAATATTATCTAACGACGTGTTTGACTTTGTATGATAGTGAAGTTTACAATTTTCTTTTACTCATGAAAGTAGAAGAATAAGAAGTCACATGAAAGACTGGAATAATAAGTTAACCAAGTGTTTTCCCACCGTCGTAGCGACAATTATTAAATTGTTTCAACAATTCGAAACGGCCTAACTTGTTTTTATGGTTCAGAAAGTATAGGCGGGAATGTCTATTAAATTGTTCCACTAAGTAACACTGACAGACTTACAAGTGTTTCCGTCCACATTGCATTGTGGGTGAAGAACAAAAAATTGCAGTCACCAAGGACTGTGGTTAGTTTACGTATTTCTATAATATCCTATTCTATACTCTAAAACAAAGAGTGTTTGTAGAGGAAAATTTTTATTTTGTCCTAAGTTTTTTCATTTTTTGTATAATTTGGGGTTTTGACCACGAGAAATTGTTGGAGCTGGTCACAAGGCTGTGTTTTCGTCCTGCAGCCCTTTAAAGTGCCCATGTTATGGGCATTTTTTGAAGCTGGAGTTAACCAAAACCGCTGATTCAGGTTGTTTTTATTTTTGCAGGTTCGTAAAATCATTTCATTTGGTAACAATTTTTTTCTCTTAAATAAAGTTACTTATTTAATTAAACCTTTTGAAGGATAAAATTAGTTACTTAGTCTGGTTTATTTTTGTACGGATGAGTGTTAAATGTTTTCAAGGATAATTTTCAAGATTATAAATAAATGAAATGTGAAATAAGTTGTATACAGATTCTGCAATAAAGGGGAACTACAAACGATCCTCAGGATCTTCAACGAGCCTCTACCTCTTTATCTGCTCCAGGCCCAACAGGCTCCTTCAAACTGAGTTTCTCAGAACTAACGGCCAAGCCACGCATCGAAGAATAAAAGTAGAGGAAGTATTTAAGATATTACGGCCCAGCTAAATGATGAATGTGCACAGAGAAGAAATAAGCAGAGTACGCATTCATATGGCAGTAAGTAGTGTTTCGGGTAACTGCGTGACACACTGGAAGTCAAACATTAGGGAGACAATAGACTTCCGGGCTCCCCCCTACCCCCCGTGCCCACTCTACGGCACTGTTCGACACATATTTAGCGAAACATTAGATGCTTCCTTTGTCTTCTTTCTTCTCTGTGGAATGTGCCAATCATCTTGAGCAAGAGCGGCGGCGAAGCGCTGCCCGACATTCGGTAGAAACCGTAAATGAAACAATACACCTTGATTAAGTTCGCCAGCAGTCAATGTCAGCACACTGCAATTCCTTAAAGCTATAAAGTCGTCATTTTAGCGGATGTTGACAGTTCACGAATGGGACAGTTTTAACGTCGCAAGCGTGCATTGTGGAGCCTTATTTTCCTCTGAGGAACGGGTGCACAACAGAACTGGCAGAGATTTATTTTGCAATTGCTGAAATACGAACAAGCCGTGAAAATTCCCAAACTAACTTCATGGGCGGATTTCCGGGGGTGCTAGGGGGTGCCCGGCATCCCCTGATTTTTGTGAAACTTTTGCATGAAAAAAAGCTTTCCAACATAAATTTTCATAGTTTGAATACATCAATATGATTTCGATTCAGTTTTGGTTTCGTTTGATTGCTTTATTTTCCATTTCATCCTTTTGTTACTTAATTTTAATTGTTGAAGTTTGTCTCAAAATGATGTCACTTGATTAAATTCGTCATGTTAATTTTATACTCAATATTTTTTCCGACAAGCATAACATTAAAACTGCTTTTAGCCTCAAATTGGCTTATGAACAATCTACTTTGATAACAAATATTCATTTTTTAGAGTTTCAAAATGTTTCCCTTGCGATGATAAAAAATATTACTCTAGCAGTTTCCATGATACGAAATGACTTATAACAAAAAATGAAAGAGGGTCTTTGTTAGTTAAATAAAAAAAGTTCTTGAAATGGACCTTAAAATGTGTTATTTGGAACATGAGTGTAAAGAACTCATACCCCCTAAGCCCAAATAAGTTGGCACCCCCAAAAGTTCACAGCCTAAATCCGCCCATGACTATCTTGCGCTGCTGCTGTTCACCCGCCAATGTTGACTTTCCAAATACATTGCGGCTGGCATACGAAATCTCGGCGCCATCCTTGCCTTTGCATCGTTCAGTGTTAGACGGCCGACTAGCACCACCAGAGTAAACTACTATTTCCCCACCGAGGGCCTGATCTATCATCGAATGATCATCGCCACTCAGCCGTCGCAAGATTCACATCATGAATACGAAAGATCGACGCCATCCACGCCTTGACTTATTTTTTACTTGTTGTTTCCGTTCATAGCAGAGCGGTGAACAGGTCAATTGGTACCAATTCTCATATTAGCCAACAGGTAGGGTGGGTGAGTTCAAAGGGATGCAGTCGGGTCTACAAATCTTCATATGCTCAATGAGACTATCCACGTCGTAAACATTATGGTTTAGGAGATAGCCCCTCAGGATGATTTTACATTTATTGTTTCTTGAATTCCCTTAATAAGGGGGGGTAAATTTTGAAAAAAAATCTTTTAACCGGCAAACAAATGTCCAATAAAAATGTCCTTTCTCAAAGAGAGACAGCCTGTGACTTTCAGCATACCTGTCTCTAAGCCTAGTGTTATAGTGGTGAGGTCTTAAACCATAAAATGTTAAGTTTTGATTCTTAATATAGATGACAAGCTTTAAAAAGTATAGGCAAGGGACAGTGTGTATATCAAGTTCCCTAAAAATGTCACTACAGTGTTCACATGGTGGAAGCTTAAAAAAGCTCGAATGGCTTTTTTAAATGGGTCTTGGAACAACCCCATAATGCTATGGAATACACAATATGAGACTGAATTAGGCTACGGTAAACTAGTTTTGACAAGTCAATGATGTTAAAGCTACTGGTTCTTCGCGGCACGAAGAGCCCAGTGGATAGTCTCTTTTCGAGTTTATCGATGTGTTCAGACTAGGTAAGGCACTGGTCCAACCACACTCCTCGGAAGTCGGGTTTGCATCGATCATTGTTAAAGAGTACCGAACTAGCAACATCAGAGTAAACTGCTGTTTCCCCGCCGAGGGCCTGATCTATCATCGAATGGATATCGCCGCTCGGCCGACGCAAGATGCACATAGAGAATACGAAAGGCCGGGCAAACGGGCAGATGTCCCGGTCAACTCTACGAGAGCACAACAGCCCACTCACACACAACTGATGCAAAACACAAAACATAAAACAACTCACACAAAACCAAACACTGTATATTTGACCAAAGCACGATAACTGTAGTATGCGATATAACTGTTCTACCTATATTTCGATGTCGTCGAAGAAGAAATTGCTGATAACGCCGAAATTAGCTTTAAACAGCTGTTTCAACAATGCAACCGCAGCAGCTGTTTGTTCTTCAATGGTAGGCTTAATTAGTATTGTTGTTTTTTTCAGTCTTAACTTGATCGTGAAGTGATTGAACTCTGCTACAGAAGTGATACATTAATTTGTTTTTTAATTTAATACAGACTGTCTCATTTTGGCTCGGTCCCTGCGCTCTAGCGTAGCTTTGCAGGGACCAATTTTTCACTCATATTAGTTTCTTTTTATAACTCAATGTATCCAATTATGTGAGAAATAAACGATTGATTGATTGATCGATTGATTGATTGTTTCATAAATATTCAGGTTATTTTCATTTCATCCAAGCAAAGCTCGGTCCCCGGTGGTAATTCAGTACCGGTACAATCAAAATGAAAGCAACGGAAAATCTCGTCTCAGTATTGATATAAACTGCAATATTGATTTAATAGAGGGGGTGCAATCAAGTATTATATTTTGTAGTCATGACGTAAATTTGAAGGTATTATCTTAGAATGTGTCCTTAGTCAAACAGCACAAGATCGGTTGGAAGTTACCAGTTCTTTCAAAAATGACATGCTTTTAAGGTAGTGTTCCTTAGCAATTTTTAAATTTACTTTCTTAAGGAAACGTTTACAGCATGCCATCCGTACGGTATCGTGTTCATACTAAAACCTCGGTCACTACAAATAAACTCTCCCAATTCAACGCCTCAAACTGTTGATAGAATATTGTAAATATTACATAATTCTCTATTCAACTGAAACCCTTCTGTGACAAAAAATTATGTTTTTGGCAGTAATTTCACAACAAAGGTTAAATTATAAGCAATACCCTGCCGACTGACGGTAAATTGTTTTTAAAACAATAGCCAGTTGGTATTGGTTTTACCTTTGTCGAAGCCTAAAATAAATTGAATTTATCGCACTTCAAAAAGCTTTGAAAGGATTATTCCGCGATGCTATTGGGTTACCGTGTGGGCAATTGTTACAGTATTTTATTCGAAATATGTATTATTTGGACAAAAACATGATAATGTTTCAAAAGAATAGAATAATTTATATACTATGTTTTCTACAGCTTCGTTACATGTTATTAAAAGCAATGCAAATATATACTGTAAATGACACTCATCTAATTAAATTGTTTACTAGTAATGCACTCGTACTAATAATGTACTCGCTTTTGGTACACTAAAACGTTTGTTGGAGAGTTTTCCTATAGAGAAAACAAGCTGTTTCCACTAGCGGCATAATACGTTGAAAACCCAAGACATTTATACATTTTTATTTTTACGTCTTGAATACAAAAAAAAATCTTCAAACGTTTTACGTGGGTTAATATTGATGATGGTATTATTTAAAATCCCATATTCATTTTTGCATTGAATATATAATATATTATATAATATATAATATATTATATAATATATTAATATTAAAATATATAGCGTTTTTTATATTGAAATATCTATTTTAAAATTCTAGAGTGTGCAGGGCAGCAGCGTTAGGATTTTCAATTTTTTGGTGGTGTGTTTATTTTTTATGGGGTGTTCACGAGAACCCTGTCGAATTAGGGAAATTGTTATTAGGGTCTAAAAAGAAACAATGTCCAGTACACATAGGTCCTAAATCAATTCGTTTTTTTTTATTTATAAGTTGAAGTAGGGGGGTTTATTCTGTTTTCAGTGTATCTTTATAAGATATTTTGATAAGTCTTTCATTGCTGGATGGAACATTAAATCTCCTGTTATACTAATTCCCTAAGGAATTCTTGTGTAAGTGCTTAAGTGCTTCGTTTTTCGTCTGTTGTGTTTTTTACATATTGAATTATATCTCACGATCCTCTAGACGTACAAACTTCAAAATTGGGACAAAAATGGCCAGTATTAAGAAGTATTTTTTTAACTGTTTTTGTCAAATTTATACTTTGTACCATTTTAAAATGAGGACGGTTTTTAGTTTTTAAAGCTAAATATCTTAAAAGCGGTAAATTTTAGGAAAATTATACAAGACACCGAAAAGCTACTTAATTTAATCTAACTAACGCTAATTTTAAGATTAGCCAAAAGCGGGTGTATGGGGCCTCTTCTCATTAAATATTTGAAAAATAATAATAAAAGTTAATCCAGTTACAATTTATACCAACTTTATTCTTTTCCAAAATAAAATGAAAATCCAAATAAAATGAATTCATCCCTAGATGTTGTGACTGTGTTTAATATTTTAATCATCAGTATGGGGTTACTAACATTTAATGTTGTGACTAACTCATAAGTTGGTCCTTCTAAATGGTGTTATTTTCCAATAATATGTAACTGACAAACGGTTAGTGTTTGCTACGCAAGTATAATTCCATTTTTGAGTGTGGCAATGTGAACAACATAATTAACCTACTCCTGGGTCTAGGCTTAACCTGTCTGGTAAAGACTGGAAGACAATCCTTGAAGAGCCTGTGGAAGCCCATCCAATTTAAAATTAAGGTGAAAAAATTAAGAAGGCATGATTTTCACATGTGAACTCTGAAAAAAACATTAGGTTGACCTGCACTGTTCAACAAACATATACGGTGGTCTTAAGACTACATTGTATTCTTCGAAAACAACAAAAATACAATTGGCTAACTACGTTCCTACGAGGTAACAAATAAGATATGGTAATAACAATTAATTAACTATACAGACAAACTTAACAAAAAGACTAGCATTATGTAACTTTTTGTTTTCCTACAACATTAGGTCCTTGAGGGGCTGTTGCTCCATAAGGGTATGTTAAAGTACACTTTTCGCCTTGTAGGATAAACGCGGTGATAATTAACGTCTCTAATGCTCAAAATTTTTTTGTCAGCATACATCATCGTAAAGATAAATAGGTGTAGAGTATTCATTGCAATTCCAGAAGCGTTTTAGTTCACTAATGTAGTAGGTACATGAAGTTAAAGTTAGTAAACTTGTATAAAATGCATCTTCAGAATGCGTACCATAAACGACTCAGAAACACAATAAACACTCTATTATTCTTTTTCTTTAAAATTATACATTAAGCGAATATTGACATTTATTTTTCAATTTTAAATTAGTATGTCGAAATTTGTTTTTAAAACTGAAGGTTCTGATTACATGACCCTACTGAAGCGGGTTTAAGCATATTTTGCATAAGTACCCCTCTTTTTATAAGAGACACTCCTCCAAGTTTTATTTTTATTTGTTTGTTAACAATCCAAGTTTTAAGTTTGTTCTGGTAATACTAATCGTTTAAAAGAGCAGGGTGGTAATAATTTTTAAAGGTAAGCGTTTTGAGGTTGTTTATCCGATAGCTGAAATGCATAATATCATTCGCTGTTACTATGGCTGCCATGAGTGCGTATTTTGTAAGAACGGTTATATTTTGGGTCCGTGTCTGTGACTGTATCATAAAAAGCAAAAATTAAAAAATATAGTCTGTATTTGAGTTGAGCGGAAGAAAATGAGTGAAACGTATGAAATGTATTTTAACTTTTTTGCTGTCTTCCGCTTACATTTTCAATTTCATGTAAAGTTATTGTTCTGTGATCACTGTGTCAAGAAAACAGTAAACGTAAACAATTAGTACAGAAGTCTTAACGATGATTTTAAGAGTTTGAATTTGACTTCATTTAGTTTGGCGGTGATGGACATCGAACGAGCGAATTAGGTGTATTGTGTAGCCCATGCCTGAAAATGCGAGTTTACTGTTCTCATAAATTATCAATCCCCTTTGTAGGCCTATAGAGCATCTAAATAGGTCTTTTATGTTACTATTTAGTTGTGATAAAAGAAACTGATGAATTAAAGTTAAATTTTATAATAAACAATAATAAATCTAGAGTTAAACTTAAATTTCTGGTCAAATACTTAAATTTATAAATTTTAATTTCGTAATAAACAGTCATAACTTTGGTTAAACCTAACATTCTGGAAGATAGATGGAATTAAAATTCAACGTACTAAATTATCTTAAACTAACCACTGTGCTTCAAAACTGTCATTATTTTCCTGAGGGACCCCCTGACCCCCCGGCCGTCTCCTCAAAATTCTGGCTACGACCGGAATTCATCTACGACTCTCAAAATTCGTATAATTCATCGTTGGTGACACTGTCCTTTGCCTACGTGTAAGACCCGGCCCCGGTGCCATGCCGCGATGAGTTGCCAATTTAAGCTGAAACTAATGTATGAAGACTGAGCTCCATTATCGTACAAGATGCTGCTTCTCAACCGAAGTAGTACTAGCGACTGGTGATGGGAACTATCCGATAGAAGCAAACGATTGATCCGGTAGTTGCGCGCCAACCGATTCATCCGATGGTTACTTTAACCATCATCCGGATGAACCATCCATTCACTCGCATGCGAATCTTCCGAACGGCATTATCCATCTATCTGAAAACCATCCGTTCCATGTTTTTATTTAACTGTTAAACAGTTCGTTCCGTATTTTCATTTGTTTGAAAACTACGAGTAAGTTATTTAATTACTGAAACTGCTCTTTAATGAAAGGTGAATAAAATCCGTTTGTTTGCGCCAAAGAGAAAAACATCCTATGTTTGCACCAATCTTTTACCTTATTTGATTACCTCAAGCTAAATGCAAAATGTTTAAAGTATAAAAAATTATTTGTTCATCCATTTCCAGGTGAATCATCTGCTCAGTGGCACGACAATGTCTATGTTATTCAAATAGTTACGCCACAAAAACAATGAAACTATCCATACGAATCAGGAGAACAGATAGTTCGTCCATTCGTAGTCGGGTGGTTCTTCCCATCTCCAAAGTCAGAACCCTTAGACCCTCATGCTACAATTAAAACCCACGGTGCGCCATTCTCAGTGTCCTGGGTTTGACTTTGAGAGTATGAAGTAGCGATAAAAAGGTAAACTGCGATCTGCCCCAGTTACGAAACATCAAACCGGGCTGGTCCCTGACCTGCCACAACGGGGAACCGCGCCGGCGCAAACCCTACGGCGACACCCGCCTCTAATTAATTGGTTGGTAAAAACTTGTCAGCCTTGCTTCTGTATATGGAGTCGCTATAGAGATTGTTCACTATAATTTCTATCTTTATCTTTATCTTTATCTTTCAATCAGAATTTGAAAAAAAAAACCTCTTGATTGAGAGCTATAACAATTTTCTATATTTGTTTCTGATTGTACTTCGCAAAATTGGTTAAAGCATTACTAAATGTAAATAAATTATGAAGTAGGTAGAGATGAACGTTTACTATGGTGAACTGTGCTTTTTTATTTTGATTAGGATTTTTGCGGACATTTGCTATCACTGATTAGTAAAAAACAAGTTTCACGACGTTTCGGGATCTGGAATCTGATCCCGTCTTCAGGTGGAAGAAAACCTGGAACATAACAAGATTAGTAACACATAGCCAGGAAAACCTGGACAAAAACACAGCTAAAACAGAGAACTGAGGTTTTCCTGGTTATGTGTTACTAATCTTGTTATGTTCTAGGTTTTCTTCCACCTGAAGACGGGATCAGATTCCAGATCCCGAAACGTCGTGAAACTTGTTTTTTACTAATCAGTGATGGCAAATGTCCGTAAAAATCCTAATCAAAATATAAAATCACCATCGCCAACAATGAATTTCAAACAAAGAAGTGAACTGTGCGTTCTGAGGGAGAGATCCATATTGATACCACCCAGCTGAGCCTCTTTTACTATTAGCCAGGATTTCAAACGACCATAGATTCACCCACTAGCCACCATTTTGTGACTAAGTATTTATACTTGCTTTATTCAGTAGTACTGTACAGGGGTGCTGTAAAGTCTGGGAACGGCTAAATATTTGTTGAACCGAATTGGTCAGAGAAATCAAACCTTGCACATTCACTCGTATAAAAACTGCTTTCTAAGGTATTTAATGACTTGGCCCCCAGTGGGGGTGGCCCACAAGAAGTCGGTACAAAATCTTATATATAAGCATTGGTTGAAAGTACATGATTTTAAAGGGCTAATCAAGTACAGTTCAATTACTGTGCAATCAATTAACCAATCAGCAAGTAGGCATACAGGCATAAGCACACATATGCGCATTGTATATTATAGTATATGATCATTTACATGTAAATATGAACAGTTTCCGTGAATAAAATGTCTTATTAATTAAACCTACTTTTGTCACTCAAACTGTGGTGCATTGACCCCGGAAAATGTCATTAATAGTTTTAGCAGTGTATCACTTATTGTAGCTTACTCTTTATTTACTGAATGCGTCTTTGTTTTCAATTTTTACATTAAATGACAATCAGGATTATGCTCTACCATAAGTATTAATTTAAAACTCTCTTAATAGCTACTTCATACAGGGAAAAATTCACCAGGATGAGAGCTCGACTCAAGGACGAGCCTTTGACCTTGCCAACTACCTTGCAAGATTTGTTATCTTCCAAGTTTAATCTCCTTCGTCAAAAGTGAACTTCTTACGATTTCAATGAGCAACGTTACGGTGTCATATATAGTTAACCCACTATCAAGTCCAAAAATATAAATTTAAAATTGTATACGTTTTTATTGGCTGCATTATAAAATATATGTCCTACTAAAATTCCTAGGTCTCAAGTGCTCTTTTAAATTCGTGATATAGGTTGGTTGATTATTTATCTTATTGAGCTCCCTGGTAAACAAATAACTTAAACTGAGCATGACTGAAACACCCCTTCTTAAACAGCCAAAGTTAAAAATAAAAACTCTTTATAAGTATGGTAAATTTTGATTGGCAAGGTGTTAAGTATTTTGATTGTACATTCTTTAAGAGATCTTGTCCACGTTAAATACCTTTGATAACATATCTGTGGGCGCAAATCACAGGTATCCGACTAGGCATGGAAAAATCTCCGCACACCTAGACATCGCCTTACCCTTTCTGGGAGAGGAATGATGTACACAGGACCCATCTTTTCCAACAAAATCCCCGCTCAAATCAGGGATCTGAGGGGCTTTTAATTCAAGAAGGCGTTGAATAGTTTTTTGGACGACAGGGAATTTTACAGCATTGACGAATTCCTGTCTGCCTGAATGCTTGACATACTTTTTCTTTGTGTTTTAAAAATTTTCGCTTCACTTATAGTGCGATCATTTTATATATTATGTTGACGACTGAGATGTACATATTTTATGTATTTCATTCATAATGAAGAATGTCTATGTCTATGTCTATGTCTAAGTCTATTATGAAATTTCGAACTAAATACTGGAGCGTTCATAGTAACGACAAACAGTTTAGCCGATGCGACGATCCATCACATATTGCAGCTGCCTCAGCACTTGCGTAACTGCCGCATGCCTCCCTCAGAAGATAAATCACCGAATAAATTTGTAAATATACAAACATCGCTGGGCATCTTGACAAATCAATATATCAATATATATGTATAAAAAACTAGTAGATATACCCGCAGCTTCGCCTGCGTACATTGAACGTACATTGAAGATCACGTTACTCAGCTATCGATAAGACAAAATATTGTAGTGATAGTTTGTGTTTTGAAATTGAAATCCCCATCACCTAAGCAAACACTCCTAAAATTCTAATTTTGGAATCTCTCCTTCTAGTGCATATACATATGCTCAAAATGAATTGTCCATACTGAGTTTTAAAGATTATATTTTGAGTATTTATTTAATTTTAAGACGGACAACAAATTTTGCCAAAGTGGGAAGTGGGAATACAAAATAGTACTTCGGGTGGTTCGTACAATGCGAGTAGCTCAAGTTGTATTCGACAAATATATAGTGAGTGGCCGTAATACATTTGTACACTTTATTCTTTTAGTACATTGAACTTCGTACCTTTACTATCCCCTGAAAATATTCTATAGGCCTCTCATCCGTAGTTTCAAAAACTGAAATGGCCGCCATTTTGAATTTTATAATACTCTGTTTTAGCCGTATGAGAGAAAATATTTAAAAAACCTTTCTCTGCTTGCATCTAGTGCATAAAAGGAATATTTGTGTCAAGTTTCATGGCCCAAAGTCTTGTAGTTTTTGGGAAAGTAAGCATTGAAAGTTAAACATGGGCGCCATTTTGAATTGCATAATATACCATATTCAAACCTTATGAAAGAAAGTATTGCAAAACCCTTTCTTATTACGCATCTAGAGCTTGTAGAGAATGTTAGTGCCAAGTTTCATGGCTTTACGTCTTATAGTTTTTGAGAAACTACTATCAGTCAGTCAATGGGTTTTGGCTTTTATATATATAGAAGAGTTGTTTGTTGGTATATTTCGGGCTGCAGCCAAAACTACATGTCGTAGACACTTGATCTTGGTGTCAAATTAAAGCTTGGAATCTCATGATGTGCACTATGGTGATTTCGTTTTGATACTTTATGAGCGTAGGCCCAGGATCATCCTAAAGGGACCTATGGTAAGGATTTTGGGAGCGAGTGCTTTGAATAGTTTGAAAGTTTTCTTACTTCCCTCATCAATCCAAATTTGTATTGGCAAATACGTATTTCGGCAGTAGGCCATCTTCAGTATCAAACTATTTTCCCAAGGTTATTTTCTTTGCTCATTTTCCTTAAGCTGCGTCACTTTATTAAAAAAACAAACATTTTCACACGACACATTACACTGACTACACAAAGTACATTAAACATTTATCTACCGGGCTTGCGCAAGCGTAGGGTATTTTTTTGAATAGTTGCTATGGTTACCATTAGAAATAGATACTATGGTTACTAAGAGAATGCACCTCTGAGAAACAACAAGAATACGAGAAGAAAAAATAATCACCCGGGCAAAGCCGGGGTTATCAGCTAGTTTTCAACTAAGATTCCAGTTACTTTTGTAAACGTCAATTTGCGTAGCTCTGACGTCAATCCTCGTGGAAAAGATATTTTCTTCGGGTCCTCACCTTCAGGTCTGGGTCACGTTCGTCCTCTAGACGTTTGTTTAAAATGTGCGTGTGTTGTGTGTTACCGTTTTATATTTTAATGTTTTGACAACGCTATATGGCGGAACGTCTGATGATGGCACGCTGATGCCGAAAAGGGCCGTAACAAGAATCGAAAATTGAGCCGACAAAGGTAAATTATTAATAATTTATCGCTGTAATTCTTGACGAATTTTCAACTAAGGTTCCCACTTTTGTCAGTGGAGTTTGCGTAGCTCTGACGTCAACGAAGCCTCGTGCCACGTGGAAAAGATGTTTTCCTCGGGTCCTCACGTTCGGGTCCGGGTCGGGAAGGCACGTTCGGCCTCTAGGCAGTCTATATGACCGCCCGCGGGCCTGGGTGGGTAACCATGGCCGCCGGAGTCCGCGCCGTCGCCGTCCTCGTCCTCCTGCCCTGGGCCCTCGCCCTGGTCCGCGACAACCAGTACTACCAGGTAGGGATGTGCCATTAGATATTTCGTGAAATAAATAAATACATCTTTATTTGCCGTACGAATACATCACATATAATTGACAACGTCAAAATAGTAGTAACAAAAACCTTGTCAAAGACTCCTATTGCTAAAAAGAGAACTATTCTAATAAAATTTATAACTTGAAAATCAAAAGCAGCAGGCACAGTAAAAAAAAAATAGAAGAGAGAGAAAAATATATCATATTAAAACAATACGTTTCCAGTGTTCAGGAAGTCGTCCAGGTTATAAAAAGGGTTTTCCAGTAGCCAATTGTAGAACAGAGATACAAATTTTATTTCAGGATAAGCATTGATGGACTCTTTTAGAACATTGTATATTTTTACTGATAAAATAATATGACTATTACTGGTTTTACGAAGACGGTGGGTTTCTATCATTGCATTATTTTGAAATCGAGTATTGGGTCAATGACTGTTAAATTTTAAATATTCTGGATTTTTTTATTATAATTAATGAGATCAAAAATAAATAAATTTACTACTGTTTGAATCTGCCAATCAATGAAAAGAGGTTTGCTGTGTTCTCTTCGGTTAGACCCATTCATGGCTCTAAAAGCTTTCTTTTGAAGAACTAAAATTTCATTTAGTCTTTCGCTCCCTCCCCAGAAAATCAGACCATATCTCATTATTGACTGGAAATAAGCAAAGTACGCTGTTCTTAGATAATGTTTTGGAATTTGATTAGTGAGACGTTTTAGGAGATAAATAACACGGGATAGCCTGGAAGATAGATGGTCAAAGTGCGAATGTAACTAATGTGGAAGTGATATCAGTTATTTCCATATTAGTTACAAAGAAATACGAGGCACAGTCAAAAAGTTCCCGGAATGAATTTTTCTAGACTTTTAGCGCAATCGCCAGCGGGAAATTATTCGCCTTACAGTAGTTGGTACGACTCCTGGGAGGGCATATCGGTAATGGGGGTAGAGCTGACTTGCCGTAGTGTAGCATTGGAAAGCGCTTTCCATGTACCTGCAAGTCTAAGTTGTCGATTTTGTTTGTTGAGCTAACAAATTTGATGCATGTTCAAATGATCATGAAGGATGGTGTTAATAACTAATAACGAACTAATGACGGACAACTAATAATGGAGAAATTTTAGCTTTTCTGAATGAAAACATGATTCTTTCGAACATATTGTATGAAATTTGTTTTTACTCGGAATAGCTAAAATTTATCCAATATTAGACATTCGATCATCATAATCTAGATATTAGCATTAATTGGATTAAATTTTGTATCTTTTTTGTACCCTGTATGATTGTTCTAAAATTTACGGGTTTTAAAATAATTAGCTTTGAAAATAAAAAACAGTCGCCATTTTCAAATGGTACAAAGTAGATATTTGATCCTTCTTACAAAAATAGTTCTTAGTTCTTAATAGTGGTCATCCATATTCCAAATTTGAAGTTTATACATTAAGAGGTTCGTGAGATATGATTAGATATTTAAAAATCACAGCAGACACACAAAAACAAAGCACTTTAAAACCTATGTTTATATAAACCTTTTTTTCTTATTTTACCTCTACTATCACATACTAAAATGTTTTACCTTAATTTCCGGACACCCTGTACATTCGGCCATCCTGCTTCCAGGACCTGTGTTTCCACCTGACCGGCCACAGCGTGTGCTGGCCCAGCGAGGAGTTCCGGAGCAACTTTACCGACGGAGGCATCTCCGACAACCCGCAGAACGTTATCGTCACCAGGTGGGGTCACGGATGAACTACAGGGTGTTTTATTTTAACGCAACCCACAACAACCCACAATTTTTAAGATTGAATAATCCACATTTAAATATGAAATAAGTATCGTTTTATGGTTCTTTATACCATAAAGACTTTACCTTAATTTCTAGACACCTATACACTATTTTATTTAAATTTGATCACATTTAGTTCACCTTATATGCTCAAAAAATCCGCCATTGGCATTTGTATGAAGTTATGCTCTCTCTATCAAATTCCCCAACACGTGTTGCTAGGTACCTCTTTGCATTACATTTGCTTTAAGGTACTGAATATGCTGTGACTTGTTTTTTTTTGGCCTTACTTACATATCCCCAAAGAACATAATAATATTGTGGGATCAAATCCAGGGATATTGGGGGGAAATAATCCTTCACCGATGAAATTAAGTTTTAAGTTGCGTGTTTACTGTGTGTGTCTATAAGCATGATAACTCGCGTAAAAATGGTCCGATCTGAATGAAATTTGCCAAAACATGCAAAGTAGTATTATTTTACGAAAACAATTCACAAGATATTTGGCACCTCAAAATAAACATAACAAATTTAATGCAAGAAATTCAAAGAGCAACACATGTTCAGGAACTAGATGGAGAGAGCATAACTTTATACAAATGTCAAAGACGTACTGTTTGAGCACATAATGTAAGTTAAATGTGATCAAACTTAAATAATAGGTTGTATAAAATGGAAAGATCAATAAAAAAATCCTCATTACACATTCATATGTGCATTATTCAATCTTAAAAATGGGTTGCGTTTAAAAAAAAAACACCCTGTATTTTACAAATACAGTAGAGCCCCTCATATCCGTACTCGGTTTTATCGGTCCTCGGTTTATCCGGCCGCTTCTCAGAAGCTTACATCAAAACATATTTCTCACGCTTACAGACGCATATTCCTTCTGATTATCTCTTAGATATCTCTCTGTTTATTTACGTTGTATTATCTCTCTATTTATTTAAGGCTCCAGTTCACTACCGACAATCACAATGATTTAAGTTAATGCGAACATGTACTGGTACGTTTAGATGTAGATGTAGTGATGTGACGAGTAACATCTACATCACTCTCATAAGACCAGAAGAGGCGAATTGCTCGCCGAATGTTTTGACTAGTAGGATCCACCCTAATTCGGCAATAACGAACTTGAGCCAATAATTTGTACTGCTATAACTTCTAGCTTTGTACTGCCAATAACTAGTAACTTTTAAACTATTGTTTAATATGTATCCAGTGCGGTATTTAATTGTTTTGTTTTTTAAAAGTCTAATTGTAGGCCTATGGCAGGTAAGCAGATGAAGGCCGTGACGGTAGCAAAGTATATGTATTTTTAAATTATCCTAAAAGCTCTACTTTGGACTTAATTCACTACCTACGTATTATTACTTAGGTGTAAATTATCGTTTTCATTTTTAGATTGATTATCCAGCCAAAATGTTATCCGGCGTGGACTTGGTCCCGTGAAGGCCGGATATGAGGGGTTCGGTTGTACAGGATTCTTGCGAATTCTCTGAAGACCAAATTTACACATCGAGTCGAGAAAAACATGGAACGTTTCCATGTATGTCTTAAGCACATACACTTAATCTGTCTCTCTGATTTGGAATTCTACAAATATTACAGGGTGTTTTTATTTATTTTTTTTTTTAACGTAACCCATTTTTAAGATTGAATAATGCACATATAAATAAGAAATGAGCATTATTTTGTTGATCTTAACATTTTATACGACCTATTATTTAAGTTTGATCACATTTCGTTTACATTATGTGTTCAAGCAGTCCGCCATTGGCATTTTTATAAAGTTGTGCTCTCTCAATCAAACTCCCGAACACGTGTTGCAAGGTACCTCTTTGAATTTCTTGAATTAAATTTGTTGTATTTGTTTTGAGGTGCTAAATATCTTGTGAATTGTTTTTGTAGGCCTTACTTTCTATGTATCCCCAAAGAAAATAATATATTAGGGTCAAATCCTGGGATATTTGGGGGAAATAATCCTTCACTTATAAAATAAACTTTTGGGTTGCGTTTAAAAAAACGCCCCGTATTTTATATAATCGTAATTTTCAGTAGAAACTAATAATTTTTTACTGACGCGTAACATTTTGTGGAAATAACCAAATTTTTTTCGTGACGTTGATTTAAATAGGTATTGCACAAGTTTATGAAAACCTTCATAAACTACAAAATGTATTTATAAGGTTCGGAAACACCCTGAATGTTTTTTTATTTGGTCAGTTATCAATAGATCTTTATTTATGAATTCATAGAAGTTTATAGGATCAGCGTCATATATTATTTTATGAAATTTTATATAATTTAATCTCTTGTAGATGCTTGATTCCAAGAAGTATAATCGGTTTTCTGCAGAGTTTATTAAAATTCTGGGTGCATTAAAATTTGTATATTTAATTTTGGAATAAAGTTTAGTTTAGGTATAACCATTGACTTTACACCCAAAAAAAGGAGACTGTTCAATCATATGGATGTTTTGAAGCTAGAAATTAAACACGGAAATTAGTTGAGCATTCGCCACTAGAGATAGCGCCAAAAGTATGATTTCACGCTTCAGATTTGTTTCCCTGAAATAGGACATTTGCTTATTCCGGGTTAAAATATGGCATTGGGTTTAAAAAAGGATTTCATTTTTAAGCCCTCGAAACTATGAATGTAAAAGAGAGATATGGAGGATATGAATGCAAAACCTGGAGCTATGGTGGGGAAGTAACTGTATAAAGTACTTAGTCCCATCCAACAACATAATGTGTGGTCAGTTGGTCTGCATTTTTTTTAAACAGACGAAAAAAGATCACATCTATAACCAATTTCTGCATCTTAACAAAAAATTCAAGCCATTACCCAATCTCGAAATTCGTATGAAAAGAATACTTTCCCCATATAATTTACTGGAGGAGAAAATAAAAAAGTGGTCTTGAATTTATTGACCAGATTGGATAACCTGATATGTCTGTTTTTCAGCTTATGTCCTGCACCAAACCTGTTCAGCGGCTGGTTACAATCACAAACTCAGGTGGCAGTAAATAGCCGAAATTAGGTTATATTTTAAGGCTACTGCCCTGAAATCATTGAACAGAAACCAAATTAACAATCAACCTAGCCTCCCACCATATTTTTAAAAATTTACATTTTTTTAAATAGATAAAATCTGCAGCTAAATTCTGAAATATGAAAGAATACAACTTAGCGTATAAAGCTAAAACAATTAACCTTTAATGTGAACATTTGATTTTGAATTTTCATCATTTGTTTAAACACCCGTAATAAGATAGTTATTTAATTTATTCTACCTTCAATAGTTTTATATATCTTCACGAACTTGAATGTCAGCCTTAACCGTTTACTTTAGGTAATGAGTATAGATTAGTACTGCAACAGTGCAATACAACAAAAATACGAGGTGTTTCCAAACCCAGGAGACCTTTCATTGAATTATACCTTGCAACAAGGCAAACACAGAGGAGAGAGCAGTTGTTTTTTTATTTTATTTGAAATCGAATAACCCAAACCATACAATACTATAGAATTAATTCATAGTTTAGTCAAGTAGACAAAAATAAACCCAACACACAAATATATCCACTACGGACACAGGACTACACCATCCCCCTAAAACATGGCAGCCGATGTTGGGGCTGCTATGGGTTGGTTTTTTGGTTTTGCTAAACAAGTCACCTTGTGACCTGTTATTACATAAATCATCAAATGATCTTCGAGGGCCCAGTACGTCATCAAAATAATCCTTTCACACTGGGAAAAAAGATACATTTGGCTTTCTAACGCTAATTTAAGCAATCGCGTGCAAGAAACAACAGTCTAATCTTTTCAGTAAGAGTTATATTTAAAACGTCCCAGTTTCCTAAAACCATCATTTAAGTATTTGCTCTTTTTTTATAAATTGTACAATTTACAAATTAACTATTATGTCTGGCATTTTATAATGTAGTGCCTTTTTGCGGCAGTTGATCCATTCGTGTGATTTAAACCGTCCAACGGCCAGGTGAGTCATGAAGTTGGTTGGCCATCGCTACCGCTAGCTGACGTCAATCGGAGCTATAATGTATACATTATGCATACACCAAGTACCTTACAAAATCCCACAGGAAAAATGCCTTCGGTGTTATATGTTGACTCATACAGCTATTGCCATTGAGATAACATTTTATTATTTCCATGTTGTTGGGAAACACATCCATTCAGTTTAGTAAAGAGTGAATAACGCTTTTCTGAAATTTAATGTGTATTTTCTTAAGGTTACATGTTTAGGAGTAAGAGGCGTGTAAGTTTGAGCTCAAAAGCAAACAAGCTATGTTTTAAGACCTTGTCTTAAAATCCAGTACGTATTAAAAAGGACACGTTCGTTCAATATCCTTGACCGTAAAAACAAGAATGAGTAAATGAAATCATCAGTTAACGCATGGTAAAGCATTTTTGACATACTGCTTCATAAACGGCTGTCTTCAATACATATTCTGCGAGGTGAAGATGCACCTTTGAGCCCTAAGACTGAAATGTATATTTGACAGCTACAGAAAAAAGTTCCAATACAGCTATCTTAACTAAATTAATATTGAATATAACATAAATATTACTCCTCAATGAAAACAATATGCTGATAGCTAAAACGCAAAACAGAAATTATATTTTACAGTAACTTAATTTTAACTCCCAACCCCCTTCCACAACAAACTTAACTTAAAACAAAACAATCTTAAACTATAAATTAAACGAAACGACTGCTACATATCCTTAAGAATACACCTAACTTATCATTAAAAATGTCTAGATCGGATGTATGTCGATTTAGTAATCTTAGTGCTTTAAACAAAGGAAAATTGAAATGGGACAATGTTCTAAATCTAGGCAAATAAAATAAATTGAATGTTCGGACATTATGACATGGTGCATAAAAAATATTTTCCAACAAAAACTCACTATATTCAGAATTGTTAAGAATTTTATAAATCAAGGATACCAATGTTAGATTCCTTCTAGAAGATGATTTAGGGACATAAAAAATTGACCTGAGACTTGACGACGGAAAATCAAATGGACATGGATAAGAGAATTTTTTGAAGTACAGGTATCTTAGAAATCTATTTTGAAATACGTCCAATTTGTCACCCTCAGTCATTGGCACTGAGTCCCATACGACAGAACAGTATTCTAATTTACTCCGAATTAAGGTTTGGTACAATTTTAAAATGGTATATGTGTTTTGATATCCCAACTGTCGTGTATTTGCAGGTTCCAATGGTGGAGGGACCAGGTGTTCGTCTGCACACCTTCGCTGAGGGACGGAGTCCCCTTCACCCTCGGGCAGTTCGACCTGCTTCAGAGAGGCTTCCCCTGCATCCAACCCTTCCCCTCCTGGGACTGCGGCCTCCACAACGTCATCGACCTCTTCGTCGACCCCCGGGAGTGGCTGTGGGTCCTAGACATCGGAGTGACCAAGACACTTACGGAGGCAGAGGTCAAAGCACCCCCTAGAGTGCTGGCCTTTGATGTTTTGACTAAAAAGGTGAGTGTTTGGATACGTGATGTTTTATATAAACTAATGATGGGTTCAGTGAAGAGAGCAGGCTTCCACGGTCGTCTTCACAAGATGGTAACTCGAAGTTCTCTGGGATTGATCGAGTGCAGTTGTCGAATTCCAAGGCCGACGTTTCGGAGACGTTGCAGTTCTCCATCATCAGGGCAAAACGCTCGTCACGCACAACACCCAGTTATTGTACAGTAAGAGACAAACACAAAGGGTGGGATCAACAACCCATCATTACAAAATGCTATACAATAATTGGGTGTTGTGCGCGACGAGCGTTTGGCCCTGATGATGGAGAACTGCCACGTCTCCGAAACGTCGGCATTAGAATTCGACAACTGCACACGGTCTAACCCAGAAAACTTCGAGTTACCATCTTGTAATGATGGGTTGTTGATTTAAATTTTCCACTATTAAATAAAACAAAAAATACTGAATCAGAAAATGTTTCACATTTTAACAGACTTCACTGCATTCTACACACATAACCACGAATATGAGGTGCTTATGACATCCGTAAATTCTTTAACGTCTAGAGAAACCAATATAAAAAGAGCTGTACATATTTTACCGCCTGCAAAACTATGAAATTTTCTATGAAAACCTTTGTAGACAAAATTTTTATCCTTCCCATTACAAGTTACAAAACAGAAAAATACAAAAATGAAACTTCGCAATAACATGAACGATTTCTTACTTTATTTTCTAATGAAATCGTGGGATGGGTTGTAATTTAGGAGCTAGGCATTTGGTTTTATTTGTTTGAATTATATGAACAACATTTTTATTTATTATAGCTTCATCAAGGTAATTAAAGTTAATTGCTCTTTGATAACGATTGTTTGTTTCTTTAATCTCACCTGCTGTCTTAAGGAATTAGCTTTAACTCGTTTTAAAATATTTCCTTTAGAAAGCACACTGCCTTGAGTGCTAATAAACTTTTGAAATGATGAATCAGTAACACCTTAGACGACATCTCTGTGTACAAGTGAAAAGGGGAAACACATTTTTTATGAAACTCAATGTACGTCTGCTAAAAGTTTTATAACCAACAACCATGACAGCATCGATAGAAAAAACTACGGGAAGGAAGGACAGTTTCCAGAGCTACCTAATAAATAGTAAAATGATTAATAAAATTAACTCATCATCACCAACAACGAATTCCTTAAAAAAATATCCCTTTGGGTTTTACATAATCCTAAACCTCTTATCACTTAATCCTCATGATCCACCTTCTAGACCAGTTCAGATTTTTTTTGTCACATGCGCAAAGCGGTGAATCAAAAAAATTTTACAGCTCCAAAGAAATGGAAAGTCAGAAACAAAAAAGTGAGCCCGTAATGTAGGCTGCAGGTGTCAGTTTTAAAGACTGTCTAACTTGAATGTCCGGCATTGACAGACACGCCTCTCCACTTGTTCACCCTCTCATGTGCCTTTTTTCACTTCTGTCTATTTCCTCTTCTTAGGCTCCTACTCTTGAGTATATCCAAAGTTTCTTTGTCTTTGCCTTCTTTTCCTTTTCTTTCTCAAAGCCTAATTTCCTTTTCCTGAACTTGTTTAATGTTTTTTATGGTTAGTTTCCACCTGTTAAGCTATCCTCCACTTCCCTCTCTCCTCCTCCTTTTCTTCTGCCTTATCCTAATGTTACGCCGTTGTTATCCATTTCCAGGCTGATGCCCAGGGGACCCCCGGCTTTATGTCCTCCGAGTTGAAAATTGTCAAAGTCGGGCTTTCCCGCGGGTCACACTGTTCACTCTCCCTTTCAGCAGTGGCTCTAGGTGGTCGTCTCTTCCATCCGTGGTCTTCATTCCTCCAGCGTGTGTTTTTCTCACGTGTCCTGCCCACAGGTACTCCACGTCCTAGACCTGTCCGGACTGTAGTGTCCTTTTTTCCTTGCTTCTTTTCCTCACCCGAGTACCCAACTTTCGTTACACCTCGGAATATTTTCTCTTCTTTTCCTTTTCTTTTCTTTCCTTCTCTTCTCGGGGGATACCTTTCTTCGCCTTTTTCTTTTCCTAATCCAACTCTGTATCTTCCTGTCACATCCATCTCTCTTCCTACTATCTCATTCATTTTTTCCTTTTTCCACGCCATTTGTTTTGTCAAATCCAGCGGCTATACAACCAGGCCGGGGGACCCACGGACGAGAGGTCCACTAAGTTTCTTGTCAATCAGGCATTGTCACTTTTGAGGTTGTGTCAATTTGGTAGCTTTGTGTCCCTATCTGTATCCACTATCTAGCCATTTGGAAATCACTGCCCCTGCGAATCCAAACCTCATTTGCCAAGGAAGGCCGGTCGGAGGACCCCAGCCTTGGGTTCCCCTGGCCCTGCGGTACAGTTTTACATGAGGTACTGCTAGGCCTCCCTCCTACTCTTTCTTACATTTTTCCCTGAGGTTTGCTAGACCGGTTCCTATTTGTTCTTGTCTTCGTCATCTTCAGTGGATGATTCCCAATCAGGTAAGTAGTCTAGTTGGCTTTCGTCTTCCTCAGGTATCTTGACCATGTTTCCCTTTTCTTGGATCTTCACAATTTTCTTCTTCCAAAGGTTTTTTCTCACGTGGACATGAAGCTATGAAAGGCTACCGGATGCCACAAGATAGTACCAAAGGACCATGGTCTGCCCACAGGTACTGCACGTCCTGGACCTGTCCGGACTGTCGTGTCCGGGATCGCGGCTGCAGCACCTGGTCGTCGACCTCTGCCCCCGGACCGCATCTCCCTGGGTGTTCGTCAGCGACGCCGCCGCTCGGACCATCCTCGTCTACGACGTGGCCAGGGGGAAGGGCCACCGGGTCGTCCTGCCGGAGGTGGCGGAGCCCCAGGGACCCAGGGACGTCCTGTACCTCTCCCTCGTCCGGAGGGCGGACAAGCCCAGTAGGGTGTACTTCAGCTATCTCTCGGGCAACAGGTGAGACAACATTTCTTACTTTCTGCTTGAGGACCAGGTAAGAACAAATTTCTTACTTTCTGTTTGAAGACCGTCCATAAACTACGCTATCTAAACATATGTGACCCACCAAGGGAAAAGGGACCTTCTTGAGTTATTAAAAGGGGGAAATTGATTTATTAGTATTCCTAAATCTACATTGAAACCCAAACAAACTGGTGAAACAATTTTCAAGATATCTTAAAAATGCCTGAGCTATACATTTTTTTCAATTTGAAATATTTAAAACTGCAATTTTAGGAAATCGTAGTCTAAAGTCTTGCAAATTTCTAACTTCTATTTTTTGTCACCACTTATATTATTGGCTATGTTTTACATATCATTTTGTCAGACATTTAAAGCAGAACATGAATCCACCGTTGAGTTTGTATCAATTGTTTGCATTTTTCGTCGAACGATGCTTAAAAAGGTGAGAGTAATGAAAAAACGCAAAATTTCAAAGACCAATGTCTTATTAAATTATAATTATTAAAGTTTATTTTGATTTTATACTCAAATAAGAATGTATTACATTTAATCTTAAAAAATGCCATTATATTGGCATTATTTGGCAGGTGTCTGAGATTTACTTTTTTATTTTTTGACCTTCTAGTACTTTTTTTAGTTTTTGAAACTTCACGTGGACCAGGAGCTACGACGTCAATTATTTCTTCAGAAATATCCTGTACATTTTCATGTTCTGACTCCTGGAGCAGGGCTTAGCACGTCCTGCGTTTTTTCCTCACAGAACTCTTGGGGTTTCTTAATTTCAAAGCGTTAAAATAGCTTTGGGGAAGCCAAGGTCCCCTTTTCCCAGATTGCGAGGGTTTAGAAAAAAATTAATTCTACCACGTTAAAAACTTAAATTTAAGTGTAAGATGGTCTAAATATTGTTTGGCAACATGTATAGGGTAAGAAAAATAAGAATCAGAAAATTTGACTTTTTTGAACCTAACCTCTAAATCTTGATGTCCTGTAAAATTTTGTCTGGGAAGATAAAGTCCCTTTTCCCTTGGTGGGTCACATATCGGGGGGTCTGGACTGAAAATTAATGCGAGGGTGGGTTTTTAGATTGAGGTTGTAGAAACCAGTTCTTTTTTAAATGTACTTCACTATGCTAATGAATAATCTCCTTATCTATTATATTAGACTAGGCATCACCGTAGTTGGCCAAAACGAAAGTAAATAGTTATATTTTTATGAACTCAAGCATATTATAATTCAGCTGCACTGAAAACATTGTCAACAAACATCTGTTTTAGAATAGCACTCTCGGTGATGGAAAGTTCTGATGCAATATTGCAACCAGAAGTTCTCTTGAGCAACTTAATATTTTATTCATAAACTGTTTTTCAAATCAAGTATGCATACTTGAAGAGGGTGTGTCATAGATGCGGCAAGATTAATAGTCTTAGAGTTTCTTAATAAATAATATATATAGAGAAAAATAGACGAGTATATGAATAGCCATTACTACTTACTGCAAGTTAATATCTGACAAGAAAGATTGTTTCATATTGCGTTCAGACCTGATATCCAAACTAAAATATATGTGAATGAAGACATTGAATCAATTAAAACTTTACGCTATGTAAACAGGTTGAATTTAGATATAAAATTCTAAAACTAGGCGATTATGTGAACATTCTATAACCCATGCGATTGCCACGAAGGTCAGTAAAACAATATTATAAACAAACGCAACGTTGCGATTTGACAGTTCAAGCAAAATGTAAACAACACGTTTAACCAACAAAGTTTTCAATGTTACTTAAAAGTTTTGAGATATAATTAGTACATGCTTAGGCCAACTAAGATGACTCTACTTAATATATCACTTGTTATTTTGTACTTTTTAACCAGATATTTTGAGTTTGAATGTTTCGTACTTGCCGTTGTTTCCAAGTACGGAAACTGTACAAATACTTTGTGTTGTTTTATTTAAATAAATAAATAAATAAATAAATAATGAGAAAAATAAAAAAAGTTGAAGAACTAAAATATCAAGAAACAAAATATCTGAACTGCCGGCACCAAACATAAGTTGGTGGTTTCTCTCATATAACTAATTTCATATTCACAGCTGGTTAAAGACGTAGCTATTGAGAGGCACTGAATCTTCGCCAGATTCCTCAATTTTCTGTTATCAATTATAAATCACGAAAGCAAAACATTTACATTTTTTATATTAGAACTTTCATTTTGATTATCTAGTAAGAATCTTATTGCAAGATACATAAAATAAGGAGAAAAACGTTATAGCATTCCATTTAGTGCATGATTTACTAGTTAATCAACTGTTTTATTGGTCATAAAAGGGCAGTAATGAGATATTGCGATATCGCTTTTAGTTTTTAAAATAATAATCTGGCAGTTGATACCGAACAAGAGTCGTTGTTTCAGTTTTCAGTTGGTTTAAGTGTTGTTTTAAAACTAGAATATTAATAAATGTATAGTAATGTTAGCATGCAATTTATTCTTGTGTCCTCTTCAATACTGAATCAGCATTATATGGTGATTTTTACTTAAATACAAACATTAAAGAAAAACATAAAATACCCCCGTTGCAGCAGACCTGCATACTCAGCGAATTTCAAATGCAAAACAACGTATTTCAAGCAAACATAGCAAGATTTGACATGTTTTGTTAAGCTCCATAAGAATAACATGGGAAATGAGTATGCAGGTTTGCTGCTACAGGTATATTAAAACTGGATGGTTTTAATTCAATATTTAGTAGATCTGAACTAGAAGAAGCCATTTACCAAGTTTTATCAAGATACGTTGAGAAATAAGCGAGATATAGAATTTTACTTATTTCCCATAAGGTTAACATTGGGACAACGTACTGTGTTTACCACTTTCAATATCTCGGTAACCAATGCACATAGAGCAGTGATTCAAAATACTATATTATTTGTTTTTTTGAGCTGAATTCAATGGTGCCCACAACAATTTGATAAATTTTATTTTTCTATGTAAAAAACTCAAAAAACCCATTTTTGGGGGGGTTTATCCCCCTTTACCCCCCCTTCCGGTGGTCCGATCGGGCTGGTTCACGAACTCGTCCAATTGATTACCACTTTACATGTCCGTACCAAATTTCATAAAGATCGGACCATTTTTGCGGCCGCTATCGTGCTAACAGACACATAGATATATATATATATAGATATATATATATATAGATATATATATATATATATATATATATATATATATATATATATAAAAATTCGAACGAATAGTGTTTTTTGCTTCTGGGGGCCCCAAAACGAAAAGTTATAGTGGTCCCGAGCTTAGGTCTTACCATGAGACCTACGGTAATAGCTTCTTCCCTATAGGGGAAATTCGCTAAAATATATTTTTATAGAGGATATGTGAAAATCAAAGACTTAAGAATATAACTATAATACAACAAGTGTAATTTATATTTTGTTCATAATATGCACTTTTATTAATATCGAAATATAAAATAATTTCGAAAAAACTTTTTAATACTCGTCCCCCTCTAAAAGCTGTTCTGTTGAAACTTTCAATCATTCAAAAATGTTTATACCCAACACAATATATTTTGCATAATGAAAGAAAAACAATCGTGATTACGTATATAGAACGATCCGTCAGGTAAAATTTATTATTTTACTTGCTCTCCCATAAGACCCATTTCCACTTTGAAACCCCTACAGAGTCACCCTCTCCAGCATCCAGAATAATGAACCTATGAATTTTTCAAAAGACAAAAATTGCCGATTTATTATTTATAATAGCCGATTTATCAAATAAAAGACTTCAGTTAGTTTAAAATTAACGATTAACGAGTTAGTTTAACGGTAAACTGAAAATGTGACCTTAACTTTGTCTCCCGAAATGTTTTGATACAATTCATCATTTCAAAATGAGTCATAAATTAAGATTCGGCATGATCGACATCAGTGAAAAGTTTTGAAGTAAACATAATCTAATGGGAAAACAAATATTGGCGCGGAACAAGATTATGGTCATCACCAACTGCTTTTAAAAGTAGAACTAAATAAAAACTGCAAAACGTTTTACTTTTGAAAACGTAAATTGAACGGAACTCAAAAAAAACAAATTGATTGCTATTGAGCGAATTAGATTAGCTATTTTTAAACTTCTCTTTGCCGGCAGGATGTTTTCGATGCTGACTGACGATTTGAGGTACCCTGAGAGGCAAGGGTCCGTGGTCGACGAGGGCCACAAGCCCTACCCCATGGTGGCCCTCGGTACAGCTGAATCCAACCTTTTCCTGAGGTAAGTCAGCTAAGTAGATTGGGATCAGGCTAGACCCAAGGTACTTTAGTGTTATACGGAGGCCACCTTCATACAGCGCGCACGTTGGTTATGTTAGGTTAGGTTATCCTAACTATGTTAATAGGACTTTCCTAGTTTCGTTACGAATCTAACGATACCAGATGAGTCTTACTTTCGCCCGCCAAATTTCCTCCAAGCAGGCCAGGGTCGGGTTGTTGACCGGAGTGTGTGCATCACTTGCCTACAGGATTTGACGGGCGAATGTATGACTCTCCGATATTGTTTGGTTCGTAACAAGAAGAGGAAAGTCTAACTAACATATTTATAATAACCTAACCTACTAACATAACCGCCGAAGCGCGGTGTATAAGGGTGGCGATCGGGTGTGGCCGCTAGCGGCGGTGACGTTTTCAACTTAATCCTCGCCGATATCACTGCCTTCTGGGAGGCAGAACAAAAAGACCGCTCATCATAATTATGTCAAATTTGGGCAGTAAGTCAATTAAGATACGTTCTTTCCAATTATGTAATGATTTTTAGTATCCAGATAACAAAATCTCTCTACAAATAGTGACCTCCGTATAATACCAAAGTACCCTAGAGGGTCTAGAAAACTGCTTCCGTTATTCTGAAATGTAGTAACGGTTATTAGAAATAAGGAGTCTATAGAGCTAGGAAAGATAGGGATGAAGAGGATGACTACCCTTAACGAAAGTTCTCTACCTCCATGCCAGCTTAGCATTATCCCAGTGATATCAATGGAAAGGTAAGCTACTGGACATGCTAGAGGGCCACCAATCCCTCCTCAGCGGATGTGGTACCAGAATAAGAGTCCAAGGACTACATAACTTATACTATAACAGCTTCGTTACTTTGTGTTTAGTTACGAAATCTGTACTATGTAAAACAAGACAGACATGAAGGTCCAAAATCATCCCTTGGGAGGGTGTTCGAGCCCTCGCAAGAGATAGCCATAGGATTTTGTCCTTAGGAACAATGTTAACATAGTGTAGTACTAATAGAGTCGTTAGAAGGCACTAAGCATTTTAAGCCTTTTTATTCTATGGAACTGTTTTTAAGGGGGGAGGAACTCGGGTCAGCCACGAAAAGGAGATGTATTGTTTTTACAATCAAAAACTTCATTGACATATCAGAGTTCTAAAAACTAAAAGTTGAAAATTTTTTTTGTCATTTTTTCTAAGCACAACCAAGGCTCTCCTTTTAATCTTTAGCGGCCATGAATTTGTTAAATGATCTTAAGTACGTGTACCGCCCTAAATAAAAGTATTATTTGACGCAGTTGGGGTGTCCGCCCCAACCTTCAATATGAATTGCAAGAGACAGTTATTATCTTTAATTACAACCCAAACCAGGCTGAGTATAATGTGCTAAGGGGTGAATATGTCAATGAGTCTAATCATAATTACTTAATACTTCTAGGCCAAAGATGAGTACCAAAAGATTGACTTATTATTTCAATTAACAAAAAAATCATTTTCAAGTATTAATATGTACAGCTGTTTTTGCTAACCCAAAGTGTAATGACAACTTATTATCAAATTTTACTGCCTTCCTGCGAGAAAAGGATTACGATTGGTGCGCATTGTGTCATAGAAAAAATTAAAAAGGAACAAGGTCTGTTCACCTTGGATCCAAAGTAATATAATTAGCTGTCGAGTACTAAATATATTTTTTGGGAAAATTTATAGGAAGAAATAATACATTATTTCTTCGTATTTCTATACACTCCCTCCAAAAATATGCATCGTAACGTATTTTAAAATTAATCGTATTATATATTTTCTTGCAAGCCTTTGAAGCCATCTTTTGGGAAATCTAATCAAGTAACTAAATATGTTGTTTAGTTTTAAACTCATATCATCTCCAATAATCTTCAGCATCGTATGCTATCAAACAGTATTGTATATACATCTTATTTAACATTGATTAGTTAATTGTCTAATTGATTGAGTCTTTGATTATCCGATGCATTGCCTGATTGATTGGTTGATTGATTGATTCTTTCTTTCTTTCTTTAAAAGAGGGTGGCGGCCTCTTTTTCACCTTGCCTCTGCCCTACCCAAATATACTATTGATCTGTGCGTGGACGTTATCAAGCAAAGACAAGGAGTGAACATTACTGCTAAAAGTATGCGACAAGCCCGAGTCTCGAACCTGCGACGCTTTGAGGCCACAGTTCCGAAGCCGAGTGCGCCACCAACTGCGCCACCGACTCACTAAATGTATTGGTTGATTGGTTGACTGATTGATTGATTGATTGATTGATGGATGGATTGATTGATTGATTGATGGATGGATGGATGGATGGATGGATGGATGGTTTGATTGATTGATTGAACGATCGATCGGTTTCAGGTATCGAGGCAGGCCCGAGGTGCTCATGTGGCCTGTGGACTCCACCCTGAGAGAGGCCAACTTGATCCCAGTGCAAGAGGCCCAAGATGGCCGACTCGCCACTCAGGTAACCAATCATCCGAAACCTCTTTTAAATGACCATCCCCAACAAATATTATAAGATTTCTCTAGTATAAAATGCATTTTGCGTGAACAAATTTAAGATAAATTAAAGTAGGAACTATAGTCGCCCAATAACCTTACATAACCAGGCCAGGAACAACCAGCCCGATTTTGGGTTCCAGTCTGTTTGAATAACTTTACTGTCGTCGTACCTTACTGTTTGAATAACCCCCAAGATACTCTACGATCAGTTATTAGTTGGAAACACAAACAATTAGCAATATCAAAGTCAAAAACTACATTTATTCAATTGTTCAACCATTGAGGTAATCTATTGTTCGCGTTTGGAATGAATGGTACACGGTCATAATTCAGTTGGAATAAAACAGGAGTGGTAGGGTGGGTGACCGGTGAATGACCACCCCCCAGTGAATTAAAAAAAGTGTTGTTTGAAAAATCCTGAATTAAGAATTTTAGTTAGGCTAGCTAAATACAAACAAGCATAAAACCAGCCTTGGAATATTTTCCAACAATGATCTTTCATTGTTTAAAATTGTTTGAGTCGAAAATACTTTTTAAACATTTTTAATGACGAGTGTCCAACTATCTTCGATTTTGATGTTTCCTGTTATAGGGACTATTCCTGCAAGGCTTATCTGGATTTACATTCATTCTGCATTCGATGAATATTTCAAAAATGTGTTACGATTAACTAATAGTTAGCAAACTATCCTTCAATTTGAAATCAATTTAATTTATCTACATGTTATAATTCATTATTACTGAGAGCGGTCGTAAATTAGAACGTAACTAGGGCAATAACCAGTGAATGACCGGGGAAAACATTTGCGGTCATTAACTAGCTAGGATCTATACTCTCAGCTGACTTATACTTATTAATTATTACAGCTGATTTTTCAGTTTGTTTACAGTTGTTATTCAGCCAAAAGAGACCGGTCATTCACTGGTACAAGATCGGTCATTCATTGGTGCAGTCCCGATCATTTATTAGAGCACTGACATAGTTGTCTTTTGATTAAAATTACAATCAATATTGTCATCAACTAACCAATATAACTAACATTTCTTCATCCTTAAAGGATAAATAATCTTTGTATAATAAAATGTATATCTGTGACTGTGAAATAAGGGAATAGTGTCAAATTAACATTAGACATCGTCCTTAACCGGTTACCCCACTGGACTGGTGCACCCACCCTAGTCCACAGTAATGAATCTGAAGTGACCAGCTCACATGTTGGTGGATGTCCGTGCAACAGTTCTAAATATAAATTTCTAATTATCTGTCGAATAATATTTTTCTTCAATCTAAAAAAATTACCAAGAAAAAATATGAATGCTATATGAAATATTACGATTAAGAATTTTTATAAATTTGTATATTTTATAGCTTGATAACAATGTAAAACTGGTTATATCAATATAAAACTCTTGTAACGAAACAAGTTCGAAATGGAGTCACTTATAGACTTATAGCTAAAACACGTACATAGGGTTTGCTAAGGTCAAATTTATTTTTTAAGTAAATTAAATAAGAAAATTTGTGGGTTTAATTTGAAAAAAATTCGATCGGAAACATTAAAATTCAAGGCCACCTGCAACACGTAAATAATATAATTTGGCAACGCTTAATTTATATAATTTAACTCAGTCTTATAATTTTCCATCATTAATAAGACAATAATACTAATGTGTCTTCAAATTACCTTGTTATCTAGGCGGGTAATGGTTAGTACAACGAATTCAAACAATAGAAAATCACATTAAACCCTGTCAAGGTAGTTTACTTAGGATCGAACAGCATATTTAATGTCGAAATATAGGAATATAAATATTGAAACGTTTTCACCTGGAATAACATGTGTTCCAAATTAACTTTTAACAAAAGAATAGTATTTGAATATAATGTTTTTCATGCGAGGCTAACAATTTAATTATACTAGTACATCTTATGTCTAATACTAGTACTGTTGTAGAACCTTATAACGGCACAACGGCCATGCTAAATTATTACCATACTGATTTACATTATTGGCACATCCATGCCATAAATCTGATTAACGACCACATATATACATCACCACTACAATTACTACTATTTTTACTTTTATCAATATTTCAATAAAAATTGTGTTTAAAATTAATTTCTGAGATTGGTTTCCAAAAACGAGTAGGTACTCATGCTGTACGCTGACATGACGGAGCGAGTTTCAATTTTAGTTCTTAAATTGTCAATTTTAGACCCAAAACCCCTAAATGTATGGCTTTAACCCTTCCTAAAATGGCGATAAGGGCTTACAATTTGTTTCCAGCGACTCAAATCATTGAAAGTAATATCTCCACCAAGATTAAAGTAAATCGGATGATACTTGCGGCTGCTAGAGTGCAAAATCATTTTAAGACAACGTACTGCGTATAGTAAATTCACATCTCCGTTCATAATTCGGTTATTTTTGGAGCTATGACTTTGGGAGAGGGCTTAAATTTTTTTTATCTTTATTATCTGTGGTTTAATATATATTAAGGGGGGACAATGAATATACTTTTTAAAATGTTCATGATTACCCTTAGCCTTAGTGTGGGCAGTTGTGGTTGGTTTGTTTTTACTGCCTACTGTTTAATTGTAAAGATGACCCAAAGTATCTTTTTAGTTTTAGATTTAGTTTTTAACCGTGTAAAATTGGCTTGACTAGGTATCAGCAATGCCTCCGTGTGCGATGCTACGCATGATGTTAACGCATGTTACATGAGCTTTTAAGGGGGAGTTCATGCAAAAAACTGCAAAAATGTTTTTATATATTTTGTTTCTACATTTGATTCCGAATATAGAAATAAAATATAAGTCCGAACGATTTTTTAGTGTAACATATGGATCAGGGCAGCTTAAAAAGTGAGTATTCACAAAGCCACTCGCTTCATAGTTTTTTGTCGATTTCCAAAAATTGTATTTTTTACCTTAGAAATTACACAACTCAGATTTAGAAGGGATCGAGTGATAATTTTTTTAGATTTTGTTCAGCCTGTTTAATTCTTTGATTTTTAGGATGGATTTGAAGGGAAAACCAAAAGAACATATTTTTAATAATTTATTTATTTAAATTTTTTACGTAAAACCAAGTTAAAATATAAAAAAAATGTATGTGTCCATTAATTATTGTAATTAAACCAAACCCATCCTACAGATCATAAAGCATACCTTAAGAAACAAATAGAAACAAAAAGTAGTTAATCATCATTTATGGATTTTAATCTGTACACTATCTAGTAAACCCTTGTAAAACATGAAAAATCACCCCCTCCTCTCCCCCAGGGGGTAAAAAAATTTCAATCCATGTTTTGGTTCCTATGGTTACATGTATCATCCAGAAATAGTTTTAATATTTTAGGCTAATAATTAACGATTTTTATTTTTTTCATAACTCCCCCCTTAAGGCAGTAAAGAGCATTTGACTCAATATGACGTGTGACTCCGCTTTCCCAACAGGTAGCTCTTGGCTACGGCGGACTCCTGTGGATCCTGGAGAGCAACTTCCAAGACTACGTGAGGAACAGGACTGGAAGCCTAGGAGCGAGTGTCCTGCTGCATCCGCTGGTGCGGCCGTGACCGAGGGACGAGCTGTGAGGAGTGGTGCTCCAGAGGATACTCCAGGGGAAATTCCAGAGGATACTGCAGGAGACACTCCAGAGGATACTCCAGGGGATACTTCAGGGAATACTCCAGGGGAAACTCCAGGGGATACTTCTGGGAATACTCCAGGGGAAACTCCAGAGGTTAATCCAGAGGTTACTCAAGGGGAAACTCCAGGGGAAACTCCAGAGGATACTCCAGGGGAAACACTAGAAGATACTCAAGGGGATACTCCAGAGGATAGTGCAGGGGAAACTCCAGAGGTTACTCCAGGGGATATTCCAGAGGATACCCCAGGAGAAACTCCAGATGATACTCTAGAAGAAACTCCCGGGGATACTCCAGGGAATACTCTAGAGGATACTCCAGGGGAAACTCCAGAGGATACTCCAGGGGATACTCCAGAGTGTACTCCAGGGGAAACTCCAGAGGTTACTTCAGGGGAAACTCCAGAGATTACTCCAGGGGATGCTCCAGAGTGTACTTCAGGGGAAACTCCAAAGGATACTCCAGGGGAAACTCCAGAGGATACTGCAGGAGACACTCCAGAGATTACTCCAGGGGATGCTCCAGAGTGTACTTCAGGGGAAACTCCAAAGGATACTCCAGGGGAAACTCCAGAGGATACTGCAGGAGACACTCCAGAGGCATCGGAAGTGAATAGGTCCCAGAGGCCGTGAAGTGAAACTCTATGGAGGGATAAACTTTCTCAAAGTGTCCTGTATTCTTTAAATGTTGAACTATTTATGAACAAAAATTTAAAGCTTTATGTGAAGTGATAATAAAATAATTGTGTATATATTGTAAATAGCTAATTTATACTTTGTAACATTAAAATAACATTTTTAAAGATGGCGTTTTTTCTCAAAAGTCCTTTTCTGTTTACTCTACATCTCTGCATGATCATATAATATGGCTGTGATACATATAAATGACCACAGCCAACACAGGTCATGACCAAATAAATTGACCAATTCTTTACACAACACGGGTCATTAATCAAATACACTGCAGAGATAACACCATTTAAATTTTATTGAATCGAAGTAAAACAAATACATATTTATTTAGTTTTGACTCAACGATCGATTAAGCAATGAGATCTTTTATCACATGGGCGCTTAGGCCTAGAGCAAGTTTTATTCTGTACTGTTACAGTTTATAGATGATGTCCCCGAACAAGGTAACTACGTTTGCTTTACGATTTGGCCCATAAGAAGTCCAAAGAATATTAAATTTAAATAATATGGGCAAAATCCCCTGAAATTAGGATAAGCTATATCCACACCATATTTGCACAAAGTATTACAAAATACCATTGACATAACAAAACATTTACATTGAAAACGGACTAACATTAAATTAAATAGATAAATTTATAGCCTAGAGGACTGCTGGGCGGCTACATTTATTGTTGTAATAAGCTCACTGAATTTAGGATAGAATAAGTGGGAGGTTGGGTGACTTATTGTGACAAATTCAAATTCCAATTCAAATTGTTTATTTTCAAAAATCTATACGGAAGCGGTTTTCTTTTCATAGTCCGACCGCAATAACGGCTGGGCGGATTTTAACGTTTGAGGTGTCAAATTAAACAAGCCTTAGAATTTTAAAAAAGGTTGTCGCTAAAGTAGGCCTACAGTAAAGGGCTGAAGTTTCGGAACAGTGGCGCTATTCATCGACATTTGGGCAAGCTCAGTTCACTTTGTTTACAAACTGAACATATGGTCAAGCTCTGAAATAGTTCTACAAGTAAACCACAGTTTTTAGCACTGACTTAATAATTGATTTTTCGAAGAGTTTTTATTTTTACAGCTGCTTTGACTTTGTTTTCAACAGTTTTCTTTGTTAAAAGATTTATTATGTAATTTAGGTTATGTTATTAAGTTTTTAAAGGTCTTAAACATTGCAGTTACAAGTTTAACAATGTAGTTTACGATATCTCATAGTGTTCTTGAAGTTATATTAACCTTAGCCAATCTATTTTTGGATTTTGTGCATTTATAATGCTACCAATAAGACGAAGACGAACATTGACCGGTCGGAGGAGTCGGAAAGAACACGATCGCAACCGCTGGCATCACCCTCCCGATGCTCCTTCCAACCTCAGACCAATGAACAAAAAATATTTTCATTGCGGTGGGTTACATTTCAAGAAACGAAAAGTCTGGTAGATATAATGCGTCATTCACGTGTTTTCGCCACAAAGGAAAGGTTTCCTATAAAGACAGCCGTTCCCTACAATATCTTTTTTGGCGATAATTATCAATAAGGTGTAGTGCCAATCCCTAAACAAAGGAAGTCGTTGCTCACGGCACCAGTGTTTGCTCTCGGTCAGCTACATGTTGCTGTAAGCAGAGCTTGATCTTTTGCCGGTATTAAAGTATACATTACAGAAACAAGAGGACATGGGGAAATGAAGGTTTCTCCAAAAAAACGTTTACGTTTACCGGAAACTCCTGCGGTTAATCAAATAAACTTTAAAAGTTTCAGTAGTTAAGCCATAATTTTGTTAATGAATGAATAGCTCTTTGATTAAACTTAAAAAGTATATAAGTAGGCTGATGATAATTCTTCATTCTTTTACTGTATGATATTTGCTCGATTTCGAGCAACGTGCTATCTAGTACAACATTAACATGTAAGCATGTAAAAAAGTATATTTATTGGAATTATTCTCACTTAGATTCTCTATCTGAATGTGAGAATGGTCAAAGTCCATTTGCTTCACTCTCAACTATCTAAAATCACATCTTTATGAAAAAAATACAGAAGATACTTTTTAATATTTTAGATAATTCTAATTTACTAAAGAAATAATAAATAAAATAAAATTGGAAAAAATCGGAAAATAATAATCGCACCTACATTTTGACAAAATGAATGGGATAAACAGTGCCTTGTTTGATATACAGTGGCGGTATCAGGGCCTCAACCTCGTCCGTCCCAAGGCCGGCCACCCAACCCTTTACCGTTCATTTGAACTCGGCGACACCGCTCCCCTCAGCCTCAACTATGTGTATTGGTAGTTTCCTGTACAAACTATGTGCTATGTAAAAAGATATAGTTATTGACGATGTTAATCTAAGTCTATGAATAAAAAAGCCATGATTTAATCTATTTCGTGTTGGGTAAAAATGTTCTAAGTTAGTAAAAATATTTGATTTATTATTTCTGATGAAAATAATCAAACTATCAATATACAATTGGCGAACATACAAAACCGGAAAGTCACTTAACATATTTTGAGTTGGGTATCTAATTTCTTTTTTAAAATATTGCTTTAATTATTGCCCTCTGTGAGTCCTCCAATGACCGCAGAGCTGCAGCCGAGACCCCGCCCCACGCCAGGATACCGTATTGCAACACCGACTGCACGTAGGCATAATACACTGTCCTGCACTGATCCACGGTCAGCACCTCACTAAATTGCCTGAAAGCATACACCATCTTAACAAGTTTCTGCTTGACTCCCTTGACGTGTGGGATCCAGCTTAATTTGCTGTCGATTATTACACCTAAATATTTATATCGGTCCATACGCCCTATGACGCCACAGCCCGTCGCAGGTCGCTGACCAACAGCACAGCGTCCCGGTGAAAGGTCTGAAATCTAACATATCGCAAGTCCCGTAGGCTGGTCCAGGTCCCGAAGACCGAAGACGAGAAGGTCCCCCAAAACACCTTACGTTCTAAAGCACGTAGACGAGGTTCCAACCCAAACCTCATAAACACTCTATAAATGCTCTTTAAATGCTCGTAAATCACTCGTAGTAGACAAGGTCCGAAGACGAGGTTCTAAAGCATTGTAATTGTTATCGTAGCATTTATAGAGTAGGAGTAGTGATTTGAGGAGGAAGACTGGAAATCCAGAAGTCCAAAAGTTCAGAATTACAAGAGGTCCGAATGTCAGAAGGGCAGAAGGTTAGAAGGGGCTGCTGTGATGATACCAGGTGGTGGGGCAGGCCAGGCGGCGTGCCAGGATGGCAGCGTCGAGATGGCAGGACCCTAAAACAGGACCCCAAGAAGAGTAAAAATCCAGCCAGAAAATAACTAGAACGTTTCAGGGAACAATTTGTGGTCTCACAGTTTACAGTGCTAGACACTTTCACTATCTGATTTGTAACATCAGTCCGTCACATATTGTCCACTGCGCTTTGGTTTTCGCCCAATTTTCTTGGTTCTGCCATCAGTAGTTATTGGCAATTTAATTTTTTTTAAGACTAATTCAAGTAAACTTAAACTAATTCCTTGGACACATAAATATGTATAAGTTTAAATGATCACTAGATATTTAGACATTCATATTAATACACAAAAAAATACTTTATTCGGATCTTTTCCGTTATACGTATACCACTGTTTCGGGTTTGTTTTCCAAGCTTGATTTTGGTAAGTTCGGTTAGGATAGGTTACGTTAGGTAACATAACCTAAACTAACATAAACTAACCTAACCTAACCTAACCTAGCCTAATCTAACCTAACCAACTGCAAGTGGGGCCGCTAGACGGCCAGACGCTGGCTTATCGCGTCTAGGCAGACATAACGGTAATTAAGATAACGAAAACCCAGGTAAAATATTCTTACAAGAAATTTCTATTTTAAAAAGATTAAAAAAAATTATTTGACCAAGTTTATGGTGCTCGGTCAAAAATCAAGGTTGAAGGGGAAATTTAGAATAGTGGTATACGTATACCGGAAAAGATCCCTTTATTCCATTGGTATGGGGTATCCGACGTCCGCAAACCTAACCTAACAGGTGCATTTTCATGAATAGATAATACTTTAAGAAGGGCCTACTAAGTATTTCAGTGGCATATATTACGGTTGGACATGACATACAACTGTCAAAGAAATACAAAACGATAGTACAGTACACCAGATTGCTGGTTATGGTCTAGCCCTCTAATCATGGAATCATAATTAGACTAGGACCTAGTGGCTACTATTCCAGGTGCTTCTAGCACGTATCAATAACTTCAGTTCGCTACAATTGGTAGACCTATTCAGCCCATACCTAATAGCTAATTTATTATTTCACATTAGCTGTATATATCAAATCTCATACATTACCTGTATTCACCACATACGGTAGGCCTGAAAAACACATAAGACAACACCGCATATGACATTTACAACACGACATAAGAAGACAAAGGGGCGTATAATTTTCGTCGTCACAGAAAAAGTAATATACAACGTAATCATTTTCCAACAGTGATTTGAGGAGGACCAGTAGTCTAGGGTGCGCACCAACACTTGTTTTTACTAATCAGTGATGGGAAACGTCTGAAAAATCAACACAATCATTTTATATTTTTGATCATGTTATAATTTTACTTGAAATGTTTGCATCTGACAAAGAAAAGGTATAACCTGACGCTTGACGTAAAAAAAAAATAAAAATAATAATGCAACACAGTGTCAAAAATAAACTAATTTTGCCTATATATATTGAACATAACGAAACTAGAATTTCTTATATATTTGTTAAACATTGACAAACTTGTTTACACCTAAATATAGTAAAATGTAAAATTGCTTCACCATTAGCTTCTGAATCTTTATTACCTTTTATCGTAAAAGTAATCGTAGCATTTATAGAGTATACGCGCATTATAATTAACTCGTTACTTCAGCCTACGCAAACTGGTTTTGTGTAGGGCGAGGTCACTGTTAGCCGGTTCGTGTTTATTAATGTACGATATACATTTTCCATTGAACAAAGTAGCACTGCTGTAGAAACATAAACGAACTTCTGTTTAAGGATATTATGTCAAACGGTTTTGAGTACTAGTTGAAGATGTCTGTTCATTGTTACGAAGAAATTTTTTTTATGAAATAATTAGTTCTTTCAATTTCTAATGGGACACAACAAAGACGCCACGAAGATGTGTTAATCACTGTCATTCTTTAATAAAATACCCCCGTAGCAGCAGACCTGCATACTCAGAGAATTTCAAATGCAAAACAACATATTCCAACGCAACATAGCGAGATTTGTCATATTTTGGTAACCTTCATAAGAATAACATGGGGAATGAGTATTCAGGTTTGCTGCTTCAGGTATATTAAAACTGGGTAGTTTTAATTCAATATTTAGTAGATCTGAACAAGAAGAAGCTATTTATCAAATTTAATCAAGATATGCTGAGACATAACCGAGATATAGAATTTTACTCATTTCCCATAAGGTTAACATTGGGACAACGTACTGCGTTTACCACTTTCAATATCTCGGTAAGAGCAGTGATTCAAAATACTAAATTGTTTGTTTTTTGGAGCTGAATTCAATGACGCCAACAAAAATTTGATAGATTTAATTTTTCTATTTTAAAAATTAAAAAAACCCATTTTTGGGACGTTTTATCCCCCTTTACCCCCCTTCCGGTGGTCCGATCGGGCTGGTTTACGAACTCATCCAAGGGATTACCACTTTACATGTCTGTACCAAATTTCATTCCAATCGGACCATTTTTGCGAGCGCTATCGTGCTTACAGACACATATATAGATATATAGATATATAGATATATAGATATATAGATATATAGATATATATATATATGAATTCGAACGAACGGTGTTTTTTGCTTCTGGGGGCCCCAAAACGAAAAGTTATCATGGTCTCGGGCTTAGGTCTTACCATGAGACCTACGGTAATAGCTTCTTCCCTACAGGGGAAATTCGCTAAAATCAATATTATTAAATCACTGTAATAGAGTGTTAAAATTGTAAGGATTAAAGGAGCAATATTTAAATGTTATTATTTGAATATCCTTAAGTTTTCAGAACTTAAAATTTTAACAAAACGATAATGTTTCATCAAAGAAGGTAAGAAAATAACTTCTCAATTCTTATATACAAAACAGTTGTTTCGACGTAGCATAACGAAAGTATCACGATTACTTTGTGAAGTAAACCGCATAAATAAAGGACTGGTGATTAAGTTTGTTGATTGCAACTTTAATTTTATCTACTAAACAATAAATTCTTTTGTACTGAGTTGCCTTACTGGGTATTCCATAAATTTAATATCTCGCACATCACAAAATACGAAGAAGCAATAAATGCCAGATGTGGATTAGAAAGTCCCAAAATAAATCAGGACAGGACATTGCTTCCGTTTTATCTGAAACTTTTGTACACCAATTAAACAAAAAATATTGTTTAGAGTAATAAACGTAGTGAAAGTAAACCTATCCCTCTATCTAAAAGGATTTTTAAACAACGAACATATTCAATTCTGACCCGGTAGCAATTTATGGATTAAATAACTTATGATGACTCAGTGTATGGGGAAAGTAAGCCATATATAGGTAAAGCCATAGGACTTACCTGTGAAAGTTTATTTGCAATGCACAGAAGTTTATTTGTGATTACCTCACAAAGTACTGCAATAAACTATAAGAAAGCCATATAGTTTATGCTTTGAAGAAAGGGAAACCTTTTGTTCCACATTTTCCATAAATCAACAAAGACATTCTTCAAGAGAATCCGCTATTGTACTTAAAGTCGTCCTTCGATCCGCTATTACCTAGACATCTTGTAAGCCTTGCAGCCTGCAGGTCATTTAACATAACCTAACAAAGCCTATCAGCCTTTCTCTCTAATCCTCACTCTCACGTAACAGCGTAACAGCTACGTACGTCCAGTGTCAAGTTTCAGCTTTGTATTCCGGATTTGAGTTTCAGCCTTGTGTAAGATCATGCACTACTTCCCAGTGACAGGTTCCGAGGGAAATTTTTTTGCGGAATTTTTTCATCGATCAAAGGGTGTGGCGCAAACCTGATGTTATAATAAGAGTGAGGGTTTCCTCGAAGTAATCAACAAGTTGCAAACAACGATTGAGATTAATCCGTTTAATCGATTTGAGAGGTGTTTTCTTTTTAAAACATACATGTTTTTATTATTTGATTTGATGGACTTTTCCTATCGCTTCTAGTGTTTAAACTACACTACGTTTCGAGAGGTATTGAAACTCCTCTCGTTTTCAAGTGACCCTACTTAAAGTTACATTAACCTACTTACGTTTATTTTACCTACTTTTTTCGGGTTTTTTTTGTTTTTTTGACATACAATTACATTCATCCAACATTCAACAGAAATCTCACTCACACAAAATTTCATACAAAACACATTAAGCATACTTAATACAGAAAGAAAATTAAAACTAAAACATATTAACATGATAAAGAGCACAGAAAATTAAAAGAAAAACATATACCTTACTGCCGGCAATGGGCGTATGTGAGTGTGAGTGGACGTGTGTGCGTGTCGTGCCACTGCCAGCTTGGAGGTATTGCCGGCAGTAAGGTATATGTTTTGTTTTAATTTTCTGTGCTCTTTATCATGTTAATATGTTTTCGTTTTAATTTTCTTTCTGTATTAAGTATGTTTAATGTGTTTTGTATGAAATTTTGTGTGAGTGAGATTTCTGTTGAATGTTGGATGAATGTAATTGTATGTCAAAAAAACAAAAAAAAACCCAAAAAAGTAGGTAAAATAAACATAAGTAGGTTAATGTAACTTTAAGTAGGGTTACTTGAAAACGAGAGGAGTTTCAATACCTCTCGAAACGTAGTGTAGTTTAAACACTAGAAGCGATAGGAAAAGTCCAACAAATTAAATAATAATTACAAATCCTTCGCTATTATAAATTTTAAAAATACATTTTTTATTGGGTATCCGAAACATTATGTGGATTTGCTGTATTCGGTTACTGTTCTAGATGTATTCTGCATTGTTTCAACCTAATAGGTTCATGTTAAAAGGGGATCAATATAGTATATTACGTTACTAGGCCGGGACGATCATGATAGTTCCCGCGCAAGCGAAAGCGAGTGCGGGATTTTCATGCGAGTAAGGCAAAACTTCCCGGCCGTGTAACGTATGATATTTTTCATCGTACTACGCAGAAAAAAACATACTTCCAATCATAACGTAGTCCTTTCATAAACATACGTTTCTTAAACCTTCAAACCTAACCTATAACAAACAGAAGAAACATTTACTAGGATGCAGTACTACCACTATATTCCTCTAAAAAAAAACAATAAACAAGCATTAAACGTCGGTTTGCTGCAAATCAGCTGATTGTTTACTTCCGTTTTATCCGGCCTAGGCCGGCAATGGGTGACTTTCGTTCCAACAAAAAAGAACTGAAAACAGGTGTTTCTGTGCTAGTATGATGAAAAACATTCACCAATTTGAGTTGACAATGATATTATTGGGGTCTAAGAGGAACGTTTTATACATTTACCTACGACCATTGCAATAATCACCAATAACGATATTACAACTAATGTCATAATGAAATCCATTATTAAACCAAATACAAACCAGTTGCATAAAGGTAACATTATGCAACTGGTGTCACTTCATGATACAGGTTCTAGACCAATGGGAGCGCGGCATTTGACGAAATTAGTGTCATAATGACAATTACGCAATTCGCACATCAGCTGATTGTTGCATTATGATTCATGTTTGAGTTGACTTATCCCATCAGATGATTGTTCCACAACGATTAATGGTTAAGTCTGCTTATGTGCCTAACCTCAAATTTGAGTTGACCTATTCCATCATTAGTAAAAGTCATGTGTTTTGTTTAACTTCGGGGAAAATTTTGTCGTATATTGTTGGTCAAAGATAAAGTAGTGTATGCAACGATTGTATTATGCCTTTAAGCCACTCGTGAGATATTTAGAACACGAGCGAAGCGACTGTTCTAACTTACATCTCACTCGTGGCTTAAAGACATTCATAATACAACCGTTGCATTAACTACAATTTTATGCTAAAAGGAGACATGTCAGACGCTCGGTTACCACAGTAACTGCGATATATTTTTGAATTATTGATGCTAGAAAGAATTGAGACACTGACTGATCCTGCTAAATCTTCCCCCGCTCTGCCTGCAGTCTGTACCAGACTAACAGAGCTATACAGAGCTATACAGAATAGTATAGCCTATGTGGCAAGAATCAATTCTTAACATTTAAAACTACTTGAAAACTTTGAAAAATACTTAAAACTTTGTTTCTTTTGTGTTTTTAGTAAAATAAATTATTTAAACTATTTCCCATTTTAGCGAATGGGAAGAAGCCTTAGGGAATAGCTTTAGGGAAGAAGCTGTTACCGCAGTACTCATGGCAAGACCAAAGCCCGATAACTTTGATAACTTTTCGTTTTGGGGCCCCCAGAAACAAAAAAACACCACTCGTTCATTTTCATACATACCGGGTGTCTCACTTAAAGTTGTCCCAATGTTAACCTTATGGTAAATAAGTTAAATTCTATATCTTGCTTATTTCTCAACATATCTCAATAAAACTTGGTTTGTGGCTTCATCTAGTTGAGATATAATGTATATAGTCTAAAATCCACGATATTTTAATTTTCTTTGCAGCAAACCTGCATCATCATTCCCATGTTATCCTTATGGGAGATAAAAAATGCTATATTTCTTAACATATCTTAATAAAACTTGGCATATGGCTTCTTTTAGTTCGGATCTACTAAATATTGAATTTAAACCACCCAGTTTTAATATACATGTTACAGCAAACCTGCATACTCATTTCCCAATGATATCCTAATGGATACTACAAAAAGATGTCATATCTTGCAATGTTGGCTTTAAATATGTTCTTTTGGATGTGAAATTCGCCGAGTATGCAGGTCTGCTGCAACGGGGGTATTTTTATAATCATGCTCAAGGGAATGGGTAAACGAACTAAAAAAAATTAATATAATAAATTTCTTATGATTTCCGCAATTCAAGTTTGCAGCATAATAAGTGATATAAGGTAATCGAACTAAAAAAAATTAATATAATACATTTCTTATGAATTCCGCAATTCAAGTTTGTAGGATAATAAGTGATATAACAGGGTAACAATATAAAAACCTTTACAGGTTTTGATAAAAATAACTACACAGGAATGTTTTTTTGTTTCTCAAAATTACATTTAGTTGACTAATCCCGTTTTAGCATGAGCCGATTCTAAAAGGTGACACACATACGATAAAAAGCTAAATTAAGACAGCTAACGCAACAGAATACGATTTGGTAAATTAGTTCTCGAATTCTGCTCACCTCAAGTAATAGACAAAAATCTGCATGAAAGCAGGTAATCAAAGTATACTGCTTGGCCTTTTGTAGTTAAAAAAACAATCGAGATTTCTTCAGTCCATGTATGTTAAAATTTGCATGTGTTTATCTATGTCCCCTCTCTTTTCTAAAGTCTTGAAAACTAAAAAATTTTCATCAAGTCACTTAAATTCGTGGAGGAAAAAAATTACCATAAAAATAAAGTTCAAGTAACCACGATAAAAACCTTGAAATATAAAAAAAATCTAATAAAAAGGCGGCCTTTCTTTATAACTTACTATCTCGGGCCTCCATTGCATGATGTATTCTTAGAATTTACGTCTTGACACGTCTAGAACACTTCAATATGAACACATCTTGGTTGATAGATACAAAAGCAAATGTGTAAAATATTATTAATAATAAAACATATTATGCCTCAGAAAAATCGTATTATAAGTTTTATTTAAGCTTTGCAGGTTAGTTTTTTAAGCATGTTTTAACTATCTTAGAATAATCTGCAGTAGTGGCTAATATTTCGACTGGAATACGAACCAACTGTCCAAGTGTAAAATAAATAGATGCTTTGTGACGAAGACCAGCTGATTCCCACGACAGGTTGATTAATTGTGCACCAATGAACAAAGGCAAAAATGCCTTGAATGAAATCTTCCCAAACATTTCTCAGGTCGGCCAGCGTTTGGCTCTGTATCGATCAGACCAACTTTGGATTTGACTTTAAAGTTAATAAAACGCGTACAAATTTTGATAAATACCAAATTATTTTGATCTAAAAGTAAAATTTACTCAATTGACTCGACATATTGAAATATTGGGAAAGAAATTTGTGGGTACCTTGTTAATGAAAATTATTAGTTTTGTTCCCCTAGTTAAATACATAAGACTTATAAGCAATTCTCGAAGAACACCAAAACTCCTATAAGTAGTTTTCTCAAGCATTTCTTGTAAATATCCTGTTCTTATTAAAGAAAAAAAGTTAGAAATAATTAAGGCTAGGTTAGAGAATCTTGCATAAATAGGTAGGATGTTCAGTCCGTGAATCTTTTAGTTTTTGTAGTTCAAGCAATCTTCTTACGAAAAAATTTGTAAATCAGGCCTTTGGTTAACCTATCATATTTTTATTAACGAACTGCCCCTTGGATAAGAAGCTGATATATATATATATATATATATATATATATATATATATATAAAATATATATATGAATCGTATAATTACACGATGTGCCCGGGCGAGCTGGGCACTTCATAAAGTGCCCAATTCAAACAAGTGGCTACGAAATATGTACATATGCTGGGCACTTTATGATGTGTCCAATTAAAGCAAATGGTACTTCATAAAGTGTTTATTTCGCTTGGGCGCATAGTGTAACTAAACGGGTTCAATAAAAATTTCAGTACGTGGCCAATTAAACTCAACACTTCATGAAGTGCCCGACGCTCGTTGAACACTTGCTGAAACCAATCCTTTCATACCATGTGTCCAGCTGAGATGCTGGGCACTTGATGTGAAAACATAAAACCGCTTTTTACGTTGCTGTTGGTGGTATCCAATGTATTATTTTTAATCAGACAACATTGGAACATTTTTGAGAACATTGAGAATTGTAAAACATTGTGAATAAGATTGGCTACCACTAAATCAGAAGAATCTTGCCTAAGGGCTGCCATAAATTATGTAAACTGAAAATATGGGGGAGTGTTTAGCATGGAAATGACGGTAGGATGATGTGCACGAGGGGGGGATAGACGCTGAGATGATGTCATTTTTTAAATTTCGTTTTTAAACTCATTTTGGCAGAAAAATTGTAAACATACCAGTTACTAACGAATTGTATTCCTAAGTTTCATAAGCGGAGAACTTTTTATCTGGAGTAACTACGAGCATTCGCAATGTTTCTTCAGCGCGTTGCGTGGTACGAGAAAGTAAAGAACACAAGTAAGTTTCCATATATCTTTAATTAACACTTGATTATTGAGCTGGGCACGAAGACATGCTCTGTTTCATTCATTTAATAAGCCTAAGCCTACGCATAGTGGACTATTCTTCAGGTAAAGTAACTCTAGACATGAAAAATTCTTGAATACTGGGTCAAATTAAATAGTGTATTAAGAAATGTTAATGTGCTTGAATGTGATAACATTTAGAGGATCAGTTTTTAAACGTGCTCAGGTACGTTAACTCAGGTGCTCTTTTTACTCTTCAGTTCAGATTGAAGAATAATATATATCTCATATGGTATCTTATGTGGGATACTAATAATAGTACAGCCAAGCTCCATCCAAATGTATTAAGTCTATTATTTCCATATAGCTTATTTTGCTATTTGCGATACCTCATAATCCAACCCAACTAATGTCAGGAAACCACTCACAAAAAGTTACTATTCGTAATGTATTCAAAGCCAAATCCTGTAAATGAATAAAAATACAAATATACATATTACCAAAGTATCCTGAGTTCATTTGATTTCAAACACTAACACGGGTTATAGACATTTATGCCATGTTCGCATTGTAAACAACCACAACTTACAATATAACATACCATCCTGACACCAACTACTCCCACGAAAGAAAATTTATATCTGTTCTTTATTTTTAGTCAAGACATTGTAGGTTATGATTATTTACAAAGTGACACATTGCATAAATGTCCGAAACACGTTTAAGTGTTTAAATATAATGAATTCAGGGTACTTTTATATTATTATTTATATATTACTGACATAAAAAGTAGCCCCAAGTGGTGTATATATTAGCCACCTTATTTTACTAAATTTAATATCATTTTGTATATATTCAATATAATTTGTAGCAAATTACAATCATAAAGTTTATTGAGCTATCAAACGTAATTCAGGATTTTGACATTTAAGAGGGATAGAATTTTTTTAAATAGTGTGTATCACATCTGTTATTAACAATTATAACGGTGGAAGTGTTTGAATGTACATATTAAATCATAAACATGAAGACAAACTGTTTTGACATTCTATCAATATGAAGCAGCTGATCATATACTATATAATTATTTATTTAAAGGTGACAGCTATAATAAATTAACCTATTCTTGTTCGCCTTTCTTTTTCCAACATAACGTTGTTCAAAATGTTAAATCCTTTAGGTTTTGAGAATGTTTCTCATAAATAAATATTACAATGAAACAACATGTTACATGTGGGACCAACGGGAAACCATTCCGGTTATTTTGGTTGTAGAATTACGTGATTGGGAAAGGTTTCGTCAAAATCGGCGCACATCCCTAGAAAAAAAACGCCCTAGACGAATTGAGAACTTCCTCCTTTTATTGGTGTGTGGGAGAAGTCAGTTAAAAATTATGTGTATCACTTATTTTTTAAACAATTATATCAATGAACTCATTGAAATAGTAAATCTAAAATTTAATGAGTACCAGGTAATATGACACTATTGCCGCTAAAAAATAAAGTCATTAGTTTTTTAAGAATCCATAGACTGCACCTACAGCACGTAAAAAAATCGCATTTTATAAACTTCAACGAGTGGTACACATGAGAGCCCTGTACACATGAGAGCGCTTTCCAACGAGCGTTGCAATGCGCGTCGTAACGCACGTTAATGGAGTACTACAGAACAAATGCTAAAACACGTCAGTGTTTACATGCGACGCTCGCTATCAACTGGATGCGCGTAGCAACGCGCGATTCGAGTTACATCGTGGAATGCGCAATTTCATGGCGCTTCGAGTTCCCATAGTGTAGATTAGACCGTACACATGGTTCATTCTAGCGCGCGCTTTAATGCAGTGATCGTCTACAATCGTGGAAGAAAATATGGCATTTTTTATATTGAGCTCTTCATTGAATAAGTGAAAATTCGCCCAGTTATAAAGGGTACATGGAAAGTGCCTGATACAAAGAAAGTGTTAAAAACTGCAGGTTAGCAGGAATTGGTTGAAATGTTTTTCCTCAGAGGATATTTGAAAAGAAGCAATAAACAATTTTCGATAAGAGACACTTTTAATATTGAAAACAATTTCTTGAATGATTAAACACGGCATTGCTTATTCTATGACACACCGGCTCATATTTTATATAAAGTGGGTGACAAATTTATACGAAAGTGCCGAAAGTGTCAGTTTGTCACGTAAAATTCGGTGTACTTAGAATCTCCTTTGTCTTCGTCCTCGTACTTTATACCTACGGTATAAAACCCAGACAAATGCAGTCTCTCCCGACTTCCATAGCTGAATTGGCGTTCAATGCGGCGTCGACGTTGTGTAAGTTCAGAATTGGAAATAAAAACATTTTTGGACTTCAATTCCTGTGTCCAGTTTTTTGCAAAAAACTAACTGAAAATCAATGCTCAAAAAACAAATTTCATTCATTACCACAGACACAGTATCCAGAGAGAGGCCAAGACTGTCATGATTGATAACTCAATCATTGAAGAAGTCGACTCTTTCAAATTCCTCAAGATCATTGTTGATCGAGGACTCACTTGGTGCCAACACTTCGAAAGTGTCTGCGCGAAAGTTTCATCTGGTTGTTTTGCTTTGAGAACTTTGTCAAAATTTTGCCCGGATAACATTTTAAAAATGGCCTACTATGGCCTTGTATACCCCCACTTGTTGTACGGCATCGTACTTTGGGGAGGTTGTGCTGAAGCGGACTTCCAAAGGTTGTTCCATCTTCAGAAAAGAGCTGTTAGAATAATGGCAAAACTGCAAATCAGAGAGTCCTGCAGGATGGCCTTCAGGGAGTACTCCTCACTTTAGCCTCAATGTACATCCTTGAAGCAACGTTTTTCTTTAGATTCAAATGCACCCTGATTCAGGGTCAAGATGTACATAGTTTTCAAATCAGTTTCAGGGATCAGTTCAGGTTAGCTCAGAATAGATCTAGAGCGGCCATGAACTTACCCTCCCAAATGGGAGTTAGATTCCTTAACAAGCTCCCTGAGGGCACAAGGCAAGAGGGAAATGAGAGGAAATTCAAGGCTAGCCTTAAACACTACTTACTGAACCACACGTTGTACACTATGGGAGAGTTCCTGGGGGTTTAGTGTAGGTGTGGTCAGCGTCTCTGTGTTATGACTTGTTTTGTTTGTTTATGCTTGAATATTATTAAATTATTAATAGTTAATGTTTTTTGTTTTGTGTAGGTGTAACATGGTTGAAGGTGAAAGGACAGAAAGGACAAAAAAGTTAGTTTTAGTCCTGACGGATACCATACAATTAAATATTATTGCTTCTGGCAATAAAGATGATTATTATTATTATTATTATTATTAAGTGTACGCTGCGGGTTAGCTGACGCGCGCTGTAACGCGCGTTGCAACGCTCTCATGTGTACATAGCCTAACAAAGCCTTTACTATGTAGAGCAGTTCTGCCCGCGGCGGTGTAGGCGCTCGGCGCTCGCTCGGTCATGTGCGAGAGAGAGTGCCTGACCTTGCCAGCGAGGCGTAGCCCCCCGACCCTCACCCGCGACAGTGAACCTGCGCACACATCGGACCTCACGTAAGGCCCCTGTTCAGTGTTGCCAGAGCCAGAGAGGATTAATCATTTTACCCGCCAAATCTAATAAAAATCCCCGCTTTTACCCGGTTTTTTTGGCAATAATTCCCGCAAAATCCCTGCAGGTACCAAAAACCGGATAATTACCCGAAACCCATCAAATGACTTTCAAAACACCTAAAACCGGGTAGTTTCCTAAAATTACTAGGAAAGGAGGGAAATTTCACATGAATAAACTGCAAACTATATAACAAAATATGTATATTTACTTCGAGTATTGTTCTCAAAACCATGAAAATAAATTATTTGTCTCATCTCAGATGAACATTGGATATTTGCAAAGCAAATCATAATTTTAAAATTCCTGGTTTTACCCGTATTTATTTGATGCATTTAGGATGTATTAATCCCCGCAGCTCAAGTCTAAAATCCCCGGTTCTACCCGATTTTTCTCAATCCTCTTAAAATCCCCGAATGGCGTTCAAAATAACAGAAAACCGGGAGAATGCCCGGTTTCTGGGAACACTGAAACCAGTATAACCATACCGAATATATTACCCAACAAAAAAATCTATAGTTTTAAAAAATCTTTGTAGTTCGTCCAAAGTACCCGTTTTTACCCAGTTTTTTAAATATCCAGGTTGTTGGGTAAATTCCCGCAGCCCAAGTCCCCCCCCCCGGTTATACCCGTTTTTTTCTTAGTCCCCGCCAAATCCCCGCACGGGCTCCAAAATACCCGGTTTTTGGCAACACTGCCCCTGTTACACTGAGCGATCAGCTGCTCATCTGATGCGAAGACTTCGCTGCTCGGAAAACAGATCCATCTGCCCAACGTTCAGGTGGATTAAATGATCATCTGTGACAATCAATTTTCATTCCCGGTGTTTTTCTGCGATTAGTTCAGTTTAACTGGGCTATGTAGCCTGTCTGGACAAATATTTCTTTCAATTATCTTATCCTCTGGATTGCTTGTATACAATTAATAATATAAGGTCTCACCTTAACAATTCTAATGTTGATATCCAAAATCGATTTCAAACCCGAAAGTCCATCATCAGTTGGGATCTAGGTCGACCAAACTTCAATATTTGCATCCACCCGTAGGGTTTCGTTGGATATAAAATGACTCTGGCATTGAACACTTTACAAAAACACTATACATAGGTTTGAGACGTAAATTAGGAATAAAATAAACCTTGGTTTCAAAAAGCTGGTTTAACCTTACTTTCACTGGGGGAACACGTTGCCGGCAGCTGTTAATTATTTATTTATTTATTTACAAGTGTCACATTGGTTTAAATTTTTAAGCTATATGCTAAGCAAACATATGACTTGTCAAAATTGTAATGTCCTAACTATAAGTAATTAAAATAAACAACAATTTACAAAAAGTTTTGACAACTTTCTACATACACAAAATATCATTTCAAGGGTTATTTGAAAGGTACTCTTTCACAGAGTAGTACGCCCGACTCGTAAGATGGTTCCCCTGTTCTTTGAAACCATGGTTTATTTTATTCCTAATTTACGTGTCAAATCTATGTATAGTGTTTTTTGTAAAGTGTTCATTGCCAGAGTCATTTTATATTGAACGAAACCCTACGGGTGGATGCAAATATTGAAGTTTGGTCGACCTATATCCCAACTGATGACCTTCGGGTTTGAAATCGATTTTGGATCTGAATATTATGATTGTTAGGGTGAGACCTTATATTATTATTAATAATATTTCTTTATAAAAATGAACAAATCACGACGCTTTCTATTGTGAGGCATCACAGGCATGTTAATTCATGCAGGGTGAAATTCCCTTAGGTAGAAACGCAGTCAGTGACAGCTGACCGAATCTGTTACGACCAGCTGACTTTAAATCAGCTGAGTTTACAGGAAGCGGTTTGGCCACAACAGCTGGACTTCACTTCCGCGTCGAACGCACATACTACAACAGCTGTTACGTACGTTTCTCCTTGTTGCCACATTTACTCGTTGTTCACGTAGGCCTACATCACAATCGGAAAACCCACTGTTAACAATCGAACTATAATACTGCAGTAAACACTCGAGCGTTATTTTAAGAACTCTCTATAGGGCAGAGCCCATTGAAGCTTTGGGAATTTGTAGAGGTATTTGGTGTTCCCAGGAAAACCAATGTATTTCATGTAAGGGGTTACTAAAAACTCCCCCGTTGCAGCAGACCTGCGCACTCAGCAAATTTCAAGTGCTTTAATAAATAATCCACACGGAGCCACAGAGGCTATGTAAAATCAACGACGTACGTCCGTAAATAAGCGTGTGAAAATATTCTCCATATGAATAACATGGGAGGTGAGTATGTAGGTTTGTTGCCAGAGATATGTAAACATGAGGGATCTCAACTAGATGAGGCCACATACCAGCTTTTATCAACATAAGTTGAAAAACAAGCAAGTTATACAATTGTATTTATTTCCTATTTATTTGTTAAAATTTGGGAGATGAACGCAGGTTTTCTGTCTCAGAAATTTAAAGATTTAGAGATTTTAGGCCATAATCAATTACATCTTAACTAGATTAAGCCACACATCAAGTCTTGTCAAGATATGTTGAGAAATAAGCAAACTACACAACTTTTTGATTTCTTATTAGGATAACATGAGGAATGTGGGTATGACGGTAATAGCTTCTTCCCTATATTTCCCTATATTGGTAGGTTAAGGGGTTAAGGTTATATACCCTAATTCGGAATTCGAACAAGGGTATGATCCAAAGCTTGCCTTGGTGGTGCATTGTGCGGGAGAATACTAGAAAAATGGGAGATTTTATTTTTATAAGGTAATAATTCCTCTTTACGTGCGGTCGACAAAATCACTTCTAAACTAGACCAATCAATCACTGGGTTTATTTTATTTCTCTTGAAAACATGTAAAACGTAACATGTTAGTATCAAGACAGATTCTACAATCTAAAGTATATTCTTGTTTACAAAAACCCCTAGATCGTCGGCACTAATGTGTGATACGTAGGTTTACATACTTTGTAAGATGACGTAAGATCTAAAACGCCTCCATTCATGTTTTGGACTAAAAACTCTCTTGAACTGGTCTCGAGGTTTGGAGTTGTTACTAACATTACATAGGTAAATTTATATAGTAAAACTCCCTTAGAAAAACCACTTAATGAACCTAGTTCAAAGTCCATTACGCTACTCTTTTTGGCCTGATACAAACAGGGCAGCCGTAGTATAATAGCCCTTCGAGCAAACCTCGTGAAGTAGGCGGTTGTTGGGTTCATTGCAAGTAGGTTACCGCTTGAATCATGTCTGGAAGTAGTTGATTTGTAGAGTTGTCTGAGCCAGAGTAATAAACCACTCATTATGTATTACTTACTTACTTGGATACTTCGTTATCCATCCAGTCGGCTTATGAAGCATTAGATGTCAAAAAATGCCGGTATAAAAAACCGGACATTTCGGTCGCTCCGATGGGTGAGATCGGGGATAGGTTATGTTAGGTCAGTCTTACAAATTCTTCAAAGGGGTGTTCTCAAAAAAAGGGCTGCATAATTCAAAAAATTCTTTCAAACTATAAAAAATATTACTAATCAAGAAATCTTTCAGATCATTTTTGAACTTGTTGATTTTGTTTTGTAATTTAATTTGTGCCGGAAGAATTTGGAAAATCTTTTGACCAGAATATTTAGGTGTTTTTTCAAATGCCTTTAAGTTATGTTGTACTGCGAAATTGTTCTTGTTCCTTGTATTGTATGTATGAATTGTGTTGATATATTCTGGTGTTTGAGTTTTTATGTATACCGACACCTCATAAATGTAAAGGCTAGGAACTGTTACCAGTCCTAGATTAATGAAATGTTCCTTACAATGAGAGCGAGGAGGTAGTCTTAACATAAATCTCAAGGCTTTCTTTTTCCAGACAAAAATCTGTTTCAAATTTGATTTAGTTGCTCCCCAAAGAACAATTGAGTAGGAGATGTGGGACTGGAGAAGGCAATAATAGGCTTTGGCTATTTTAAGGAATGATTAAATTTGCTTGCTAAAGTGAGAGATGAATCACTTAGCTTGATAAATTATATCAAACAAATAATTTTAATACTAAACGCATTCAAATTGACTCATATATATATTAATCGTTCTAAAGAAACCTTCACCAGTAGAGCTAAAATAAAATTGCTTTACATTTTTGTCACCGATAACATTCTTCAATAGATAATGTTTTCATTAAAAACTGTACTACTCCCCAAACGTTCTATAAAAAAATTCAATCGAATACAATGAACCATCTATATCAGCTCTTTTGTACAGCTCCCACTTTGACGGCAAACGATGAAACGACAAGAATTCGTTTGCTACAGATTTCTTAGAAGTTTTATGATATAAATAAAGTAATAAAAGATGAGAGGATATCACACATAGCTGCGATTCAATGTATAAGCGACGGTGTCAATTGCCGAAGGTCCAAAATAAAGCTCCTCTAAGAGGAATTTTCTATATCTAAATTGATTTTCCTTACTTCTTACTTCTGAAGAGTCGTCCCGATTGACCACGTAGTGGCATGAGACCAGTCAATAGAAAAGGAAAATAATAGGTTAGGGTTTTCCCTATAAATACTCCGAGGCCTTACAATTCTTCAAGAGTGTATAAACACCTTTCAACAAGATAGTCTTTTGAGTTTGAGCTTAAAACTATTTTTATTTTCAATTTGCTTAATTTATTCGGAAGCTTTTGGAAAAAGTTTGCCCCTGCATATTCAGGTTTTGACTCAAAAAGCTTTAAGTTGTGCATTACAGAAGTACTAATATTTCTATTTCTAGTATTAAAATGATGTGTTGGATGTACACACAATGGGCCATGCCATCTAGCGTACATTACAGTCTCATAGATGTATAGGCTGGGAATAGTTAAAATGCCCAAGTTCTTAAAAGATCCGGAACAATGATCTCTAGGTTTTAATTTACCCATTAATCATACAGCTCGTTTTTGAAGCTTGAAAACATTTTCCAAGTTAGCTTTAGAAGACATTCCCCAGAGAATTATCGAATACGTTACATATTATCCTACTATTGATTTTAATTATTAATATGAAGTGAAGAGTATTAACCGACAACTATAGACAGACTAGTATCTTACAGGGATTTATGACAAATCTAATTATGATGCTAGCTGAAGCTTTAATTTTCAAATGCTTAATTTTTCATGTCAGTGTAAGGCTGTTGCCTTGAAACACATGTAACGATTTATTAGCCACAAAGGAATACAGCATAATGTAAGGTAGCCTAATCTTCATTTCATAATTTTATACATTTTTTTGCCTGTCAAATGCTATTTTTGAAACTTATGTTATTTGGGAGAAATAATACTACGTTATAAAACTCCATTTATGTAATATTCCTTATTCTTTAAACATTTTTCTGGATTTTCTATTTTTACATAAATTTACTTTTTTAATTGATAATATTTATTTTTTGTGATTAGTTAAAGAATTTATTTTATTTTATGTTTAGGTGTGGATAATCAGAAATTATCAATGTAAAACAGGGGTATGCATGCACATTCAGTGGCCTTATTTCTTTACGGTTTGAGATGAATGATGAGGAGGAGGGAATGAGAGAGTAGTAAGGTTTTAAAATTTTACTTCAATCAAAACTTTTATGCCTATATTCACAGCAATTACATATATATAACAGCCATCGCTATACAACTGTCACTTTTTTACAATTTAATTCTGTTCATTCGGCAACTAGGAATATAATGAAGCTGCTTACAAATCATCAAGTCGTTTAAGTTAAAACGTGTTGGAGCACTGATAATATGGGAATTTAATCAATCTATACAGTAATGTAGAGACCATCAACTCAAATAGAGACCATCAACAAAAATATAAACACATCTTATCACTATCGAATATGTCAGTGTAAGGCCTAGTTTCTTTTTTGTGACCAATGGAAAATTTGAAGTCAATCATATAGCTAAGTTACTTATGTTTACTCATAGGCTGTTCAAATAATTGCAATTTATAACACAAGTAGAAGAGTCAAAGCTTCTGATCTGCAGTTAGCGTACGATTTTTTCATTATAAACATTTTTCGGATGCATAATTTTCATGTTTGCCTAAGAGTTTTCAGTTCTTTACTCATGTATCTATCTGATTTATTAATATTAACAGACTATTGTTCTTTTCCTCTACTCCTCAAGGCTACCAATGGAACCCAAAACGACAACTTACTTTCCTCTTTTACACAAATTTGTTTTACTGTAACAACTCCTATGTTCTTTGTTTGAAATTCATTGTTGGTGATGGTGATTTTATATTTTGATTAGGATTTTTGCGGACATTTGCCATCACTGATTAGTAAAAAACAAGTTTCACGACGTTTCGGGATCTGGAATCTGATCTCAGCTCAGCTCTGATTGGGTGTGGACGTGCTCTCTCCTGTCTGGTGATTCTAGATACTTGTGATTCCTGTGTTATTTTGTGTATTGTTTTTCTTTTCAGCTTATTGTATTCGTGACTGCTTTTACAGTTCTCTGTTTTAGCTGTGTTTTTGTCCAGGTTTCCCTGGCTATGTGTTACTAATCTTGTTATGTTCTAGGTTTTCTTCCACCTGAAGACGGGATCAGATTCCAGATCCCGAAACGTCGTGAAACTTGTTTTTTACTAATCAGTGATGGCAAATGTCCGCAAAAATCCTAATCAAAATATAACTCTTATGTATACCTTTTACATACTTGATTCTCAAATTTTAAGCCACACGGTTGTATGGAGTTTCAAATAATTTTTTTTTCGAAAACCAAAAAATTTATAGAAGTCATATTGGGGAACTTAATGGGCGTCCTGCATGTAATAATCCAATTAGAAAAATAGGTTTACATCAATAATAACTCTCCAAAGTGTCAATCTAATGTTAATATAAACAATATAATTAACCCTATAGAGTCTAGTATTCTTAGTGATTAATATACTTTGCCTCTAATCTACTGCTTACGGTTACCATGACAAGCGCTATCCCCTCTGAGACAACAATAGACTGGGGAGAGACAATGCAGTGATTTAGAACAGGGAACTCTGGACTATGAAGTGATTCGGGTCCTCAAACACACTTTTAGTCCTATAATACGACCAATCGTACTAAGGTCCTACTAAGGTCCTATCGTCTTTTAGTTCAATAAGATTTCATGACCTTTCTGTGAAAACTAAACAAACATTTCTAAAAATATAAAAACCATTAGGAAAACACTAAAAGCTTAAGCTAAGACTTAATTCAGGCTACCGAACCCGTTCTTAATTTAAGGGGAGTTATGAAACTTAAAGTTCTTTATGAAGCCCAAGCACTAAGTTGGGTAAGTTTGATCCTCGATCATTGTCATGTATGTGAATTTAATTATCGGGAAATCAAGTACCACAATAATTTTACCAGAAAACCTGCCTTCCAATATGTCAAATGTCGTCTGTTATACTGGTTTAATACACTCTATTTGTGATAGGGAAAGTGAAAAGGGACCTCAAGTCCTGAAGTTTTACAGTACAGGCATTTTAGTCGAACCGGGTAAGAATATCGATTTTTAGGTTTCGATTGGATATGATTCCTTAATCTTTCCTGTACATACTATCCCAAGCATCCCCAGACAGGACCTCCACATTGGAGCTCTCCTTGTAAAGAGTCTCACCCAGGTCGGTTCGTCCTCCAGACTAGCAGACGCCTAGAAGTTTGTCGGATAAGGGTCCTCGTCCCTTCCCAGATGGACAAGCCAGGACGATTCACAACTCCCTACAGGGGTCAGACCTGACTGGGTATCCAGGCTCAGCTAGGAATCAAAGTTCCCAGAGATATAAGGAGGAACCAAGGTGAACAGGAAGCTGGTCAATCAGGACAGCCAATAGGCTTACCGGAACAATGACAGCTTCTAATTAGCCATTGTCGATCTCTGTATTGGTATAGACCAGTCAGAGAGCCATCTACGGTCGTTGCTATAAGCAGATCTTTTGCCAGTACAGTATTAAGAAAATATTTCAGAAATAAATATGACAACAAAGGAAAATGAGGAAAACCCGAACATGTATTCACAAAACGTGAAAACTCCTGCGGTAAATCAAATGAAATTTAAAATTTTCACTAGTTTAGCCATGATTTTGTTACTTAATTTAGTCCTTTGATTAAACTTTAAAAGAACATATGTAAATTGTACATTATTTATTCTTTTACTCTAAGACATTTGTTTTGCTTGATTTCAAGCAACGGGTTTTCTAGTCCTAATAAAATGCTGTTATTTTTACCAAAAACTTAATTTATTTTTAGTTTTAGTAGTTTTTTACATATTGTCACTTGGTTCAAAACGATCAGTGACCACAATGAAGAGGCCATGATGTTGATTAGCGGTATTAGACATTGATTAAAAGTTGATTCGAGTGCTGAGATATCAGCTGTTTGGTGGATTTAGACCGTTTTTGTCTCTAGAGGCTTTCAATATCACTCCGTAGAAGGTATAAAATATATCCGCTCTTTTTAGTAGTTGTTGAATAAGTGTTACAGACTTGCAGGTAAGAAACATAATAAGAAGCTGGATAACCCACTTTGTATGTTGCTTGAGCAGCCTTTGCTTTTCGAGATAAAAAGCTGCCCGACTAGCCTCGGCCCACCACTGCCTTCAGTAATGAGCGTTACCAAATTTAGTGATTTCAGATCCAGAATATTCCTTCGAATCCGAGTGAAAATGATTTTTAAATATTCATTTGGAAATTTATTTACATAATTAGTGAATTCCTGCTCGTTTAAGTAGAGCTACCAGTAGGTAAATAGCTAAGCTATTCTTTTGTTTGTATTTACGAAAAGAGAGGCCAGCCTTATTAACACAGCGTTCGTTTTTGAAAATAACTGAAGACAAATCTGGAGAGTTAACATGAATATAGTTTATAGTTAACATGAATATAGTTTTGAATATCCTGTTTTATTACTCCTCCGCGAAAACACGAAATTAAATTAAAGTCATACATACAAATAAAGTCATGCATTATACTTAATGTATAGGAAAAACTCAGAGAATATGACGAAAATAATGATTATTAAATAACTGTCTACCCGGTTGACAAAGGACTCTAATACTTCTCTAGACATTCTTTTTCATTATTTTAAGATGGTAAGACACATTGATTATTAAAAATTTAATTAACTGTGAAAGGCTTTTGAAATTAAAAAATTGACAATCTCAAACTTTTATGACAGTACTTTCGTAAATGAAACAAAAAACGTCAGTTTATATTTTTGTTTCCCGTATATATAGTTTCCATAATACCTAAATGAGATTTCATGTTTCAATTATTATTGAATGTAAGGTTTAATTAGTGACTAATTTCCTAAATGAAACCTCAATTACATAACAACAACAAGTAAATCCCCTCCTGCTAACGACACGATCTGAGTTACCAAAAGCAAAAAGCAAATTTGCAAAGCAAATTTTGCTTTTTTGTTTACAATGCGAAATTATGTAGTAAAAGTTACATTTACCTAACATTTATTAGCAAAGTCGGATATAGTAAATTATGTAAAAATCGCAAAAATATATTTTAAAAAATCGTCCTACGTGGACTGGTCCTTCAACTAGGAAGTAATCTTCATTCATTAATTTGTCTCACATCATGCATACTCATTATAATGAGTGAGTAAAATCATACAGGGTGTCTTTTTTTAACCACAACCTATTTTTATGATTGAATAATGCACATATAAATATAAAATGAATATTGTTTTGTTAATCTTTACATTTTTTAAACCTATTATTTAAGTTTGATCACACTTAGTTTGCACTATGTGTTCAAATAATCCGCCATTGGCATTCCTATAAAGTTGTGTTCTTTCCACCAAATTCCTGAACATCTTTGCAAGGTGAATCTTTGAATTTCTTTCATTAAATTTGTTATATTTGTTTTGGGGTACTGAATATCTTGTGAATTGTTTCCATAGACCTTACGTTTTATATATCCCCAAAGAAACTAATGTAGTGGGGCAAATCCGGGAATCTTGGGGAAGAATAGTTCTTCACTGATAAAATAAAGTTTTGGGTTGCGTTAAAAAAAACACCCAAATGTTATTAGTTTGTCTCTCGGTGGAAGACAAATTTAACCCATAAGAATAACATTGAACGCAATAATTAAATAGGTCTAGCGCCTTAAAATGTCCACACAGACATGCAACTATGTTGCAACTCAACGAATGCAGGCGCAATTAGCTGATTAGAGGCACTGGCTTACAGCGGAAACGGATGACAACGCTCGGCTTGAAACAATTAAGGTTTTGAGGTTATGTTAATTAATACAATAAAATCGACCTGTGCTTACAATCGCTCTCCACGCAATTCCATGGTTGTTTTCTATTGTGTATTTATACATCCGTACAGTAGAGGAAACGTTCTGAGTATTTTGAGAATAAAGTACATTGTCTCCCTCATGAAAATTAACGCCTTCGGCAAGCTCGGGTGTCAATGTTTTCACCCGTGAGACATGTTATACTTTACTCCCTTAACATACAAAAGTTATTTGTATGTTGAGTGAGTAAAGGACAAAATTTTTGGCGTGAAAATTTTAGCGCCCGAGCTTGCCGAAGGAGACAATATGCTTTACTCTTGAAATACACCCAAAAATGTCCCCCACCTGCAACAATAAATACCCTATCCATAAACCTCAATTGTATTAACTCAGTACTTAAAAAATAATAAACATTTTGTTTCGACCTGCAATTAGTGCCTGCATCGGAAAATCTGCAACCATTCATGCACGAACGATCAGCTGATCGTTGCAACATTCTTAATACACTCTTAATTCGCAGACGTTCTTACAGCTGATTGTTGTCAGTGTTATTTTATGTGATTATTCCTACCACTAAATCAGCTGTTAGTGCCTGAAATCTGTTGAGCGTCAACAAATTTGTATGTCTTCGTGGAAATTTAAAGACGTTAAATTTGTAAATTATTGATTACAATGTTATTCTTATGAGTTAACTTTGTGTCACACCGGGAGGTAAAGTAATCACTTTACTCCCGCTAAGAGACAACGTATTATTTTACCGATACGAGGAGTAAAAATCGTCTAACATAGCAGGCAGTTGGAAACGATTATTATGACATCAGTCCATCCAGTCATACGTCAAATATTACATTTAAACTGACTGAGTTTTGTACATTTAAGATGGTTAGGCACTGACTTTATAAGGAACCGCTGACTGCATGATACGAACAGATAACATTCAGACTTATGACACATTAATTTAAGAAAACCTTTAAACCACAACCACAACTACCAATCATTCACTGCCTTAATTCTTGACAGAGGGTTTCCAATTTAGATTATACAGTCGATTCTATAGCTAACTCGAAACCTCTCAGGAATCAATATTTGTTCAAGTCACGCATAGTTCGACTTAATCGATTTCCAGTCACAGAAAATATTATTAATTAAATTCGACTTATAGAGGCAACTCGAGCTACCTAAATATAGAGACAAACCAAATGAAAATTGGAGCTAAAGAGGTGAGGAATAATGACGTTGGGCCGGATGGGCTCTGTGTAGTCTGCTCGCTAGGGTTTCGAATTACAGAGGTCCGTTGAAAAAAACACTTTGAGGTGCAAAGCTAATCTCCGAATTTTTTTGGTAAAGTGCAAATTTAAATCGACCTATCTACTGGACTTCGAGTTATAGTGATCATTGTTATGCCTTTTCTTCCTATACAGGTTAATTATTAATGTTTGGTAATATTTAATTATTACTATTAATATATTACCAAACATTAATTAATAAACAAAAAATTAAGTATTTTGAATTATTGCTCTATGTCCATTGGTTACTGAGATATTGAAAGTGGGAAACGCGCAGTACGTTGTCCCGATGTCAACCTTATAGGAAATAAGTAAAACTCTATATCTTGCTTATTTCTCAACATATCTTTTAAAAACTTGGTTTGTGTCTTGATTTAGATGAGATCTAATGTATGTTAGTCTAAAATCCCCGATATTTCCATTTACGTGGCAGCAAATCTGCATACTCATTCTCATGTTATTCTTATGGAGCTTACAAAATCGAGTCAAATCTCGCTATGTCGGATTGAAATACGTTCTATTGCATTTGAAATTCTCTAAGTATGCAGGTCTACTGCAACGGGGGTATTTTCAACTTTGTTTTTCCAAGGAGATGGGAAATAATGCGAGATATGAATATTTCAAGTTATCAAGGTTCGAGTTAGTGAAAGACGACTGCAGATTATGTAGTGGGCTGGTTTGAAATCAGACGATCAATAGATGTTCCTAGCGTCCAATTTAATTGGAAGGTACGAGAACATGCCTAAGGAGAATCCCTCTCCGCCAACAATGGGCTCCGAAGGGGGACAGACAAAAGACTAGTTAAGGACTGGTGAGGATGTGAAATGGGGAAAGGAGTTTTGAAATTAAGCTTTCTGAAACCGCCTTTTTATGTACCTTGGAAACAATACATTTCTTGGTCAATCATAAACGCATAAAATGCAGGATATGTTTGCTGAAACTGGATATTAACAGATAACAAAGAAGGAGTGTTGTATATTATATATTTTTTATTTTACTTTAGGCATTGACTTTGAATCAGAAGCAGACCTTCCATCCTATTATAAAATGTGTACCAGGTTTTGAGTGACCCAGGATTAAAAGAGCTCCTAGTTATAGTGAATCACCAAGAGTGTAATACCTAATTAATATAACCTATTAATTTAGATATCAAGAGGAGGTGATATATCATTTAGTGACACAGAAACCAAACAATAATCAAGTGGCCCAGGATTAAAAGAGCTCCTAGTTATAGTGAATCACCAAGAGTGTAATACCTAATTAATATAACCTATTAATTTAGGTATCAAGAGGAGGTGATGTATCATTTAGTGACACAGAAACCAAACAATAATCAATTAATTATTGATTTATGGAATGTGACGTACAAAATGTTAAAGTAAATAGATAAAATACAAAAGCAACCTCTGTCAGTAATTAATCAAACTATGTCAAATTCAAGTTCTGGGTCACCCAAAACTAGCTACAAAAAGGCTATAAGAATGGAAGGTCTATTATTATTCATAGTCAAAGCTTGAGGTAATTTTGTAATCAAAGTAAGATGGCTAGCTGGGTGAAAAAGGTCGTAAATTTTATTTTTGATTGCAATGTCACATTTTCAACAGGAAAAAGTTTTGAAATATCTAATAATTAATTGTAGTTTACAAAGGAACAAAATTGTTAGTTTACCTCAGAAGAAAATTGAACTGATCATGATGTAACAAAAAAAAGGTTGTATAGTTATCTCGACGTAATTATAGGCAATTATAGCTGAATACGATGAATATAATTTATTTTTTCTATAACTTATGCAATAATCTACGCTAAAAGCTTACGTACAGTGTTATAGGTAATTTCATCCTGCCAACTACTGGGCGTGTAATGCAATAATGAGTCGTAAGAAGCCATTGTTGTGCTGACGCAGTTGATGAAATTGTATGGAAACAGATTAATAGGATTTTCCTTTTTAACAGAAAAAAGTGAAGCTTATATAATTATTAGGTGTTGTTTAAACAGGAACATTGAATAGTTTATTCCCTTTGCAAGCACAATTCATCTCAATAAAATAGCATTGTTTAAATTTAAACTTTTTACGTATTTCGACTGGGTAAATTTAATGTTTTGCCCTAGTTTTCTTAGTTTGTTTGTTACGTAAAAAAGAAAAATGGTTGACTTGTAACATTTTTGGAGCTTAATACAGTAACATTATAAATAAATGTTTCCTTTTTTCAAACGATTCAAATTGTAGAATTCGTTTAACCAAGGTTAAAAATAAGTTTACAATTAAGTAAATGAAAATATCTAGGAATCTAAATGAATAAAAACAGGAGACAGGTACCAAAATAACTCTCCTTAGCTGCGTTTTAAGAGCCGGTAAACGCATTGAAATCGTTGTCGAATTTAACGATCGATCATTTGCTCAAATTTAACCGAGACCTTCACTAAACCCCGCCTTGCATGAACGTAACACGAAGGATAAATGCGTCATTAAAATAATAACTATTCTCCAAGGAGGAAATCAGATTTTAACCACTAGCAATATTCGTCAGATCGTGATACCTACTGTGCTTGTCTAATGAATTCCCGTTATCTCAAATAATTTATCGCAAAGCTTTTTTGAGCAACGAAAAGCGTTTTGCTTCAGGCCAATTAGTTTATAAGAGATTTTCTACAAGAAATACGAAGCCAATTAGAATGAGTAGATTGAAAACAAAGAAATGTTTAATCTTATCAATTTAACTTTGACCATGGGGATACCTGTAGGTACAGAATAGCCAAATAAACTTTCCCTCTACATTCAATATACAGATTTGATGTTCTCGGATAAGTACCTACGATTTCACTAGTTTCAGGGTTCTCAGTTGTGGTAAATGGAAGAATGAGAGGCAAAGTTATTTGGCTTTACATTAACCCATCTTAAATTTCAACTGGCAAAGCATTTTATTCAATTTAAAATATGTTCATAAAAATATAGTATAATATAGTATTAAATATAGTAAATTAAAAAATAGTCCGGTTGTTTTCCTTTATACGTATACCACTGTTTCGAGTTTGTTTTTCAAGCTTGATTTTGGTAAGTTAGGCTAGGATAGGTTAAGTTACGTAACCTAACCTAAACTAACCTAACCTATCATAACCTAACCTTATGTCCTAATAACATAACCTAAAATATAACATAACATAACCTATCATAACATAAAATATCATAGCATAGCCTAAAAGACGTCCTGAACATGATGACAATTTTTTGAGCTGTTCTGACGGTTGATGTAAGTAATTTAGTCTTACTATTTATAACCTAACCCTACCTAACCTAAACTAACCCAACCAACTGCAACTGGGACCACTAGACAGCCAGACGCTGGCTTATAGCGTCTAAACAAAGATAATGGTAGATAAGATAACGAAACCGCAGGTAAAACATTCTTACAAGGAATTTCCACTTAAAATCGATTAATAATTATTATTTGACCTAGTTTATGGTGCTCGGTCAAAAATCAAGCTAGAGGGGTAAATTTGGAATAATGGTATACGTATAACGGAAAAGATCCAATAGTCCAACATATGAAAATGATAAACGGCATTATATTTACATATAGGTAGCTTTGTCTGTAAAAGTACTAGATTATAGATCGTAAAAACACCATCATTCATTAAGGATGAAACACTATTCGTTTGTACATTCTATCTAAAGAACGATTAATGAACTTCCACGAATAACTTGTTGTTTATCTCGTTTTCTATTTGATATATGATTTGAAAATATCGAATTATATTGTTCGATAATTTATCTCTTTATATTTTCTTCGTAATTGGATCTGATCGTGAAATTAGCCTAATTGAGCCCTTGACTCGAATTTTTATTTGGCAGAAGAAGGCCTTAGGATGTATTTTCAAGCTACACCCTCGGAACTCTAGTAGGGAATATTTTTAAACCCTGGGTTTTCTGATGGTACCAAGTTTGTACTCTTGAAATAGCTTCATATATTAAATCAAACAATTTAGAACCTTTAAAATAAACTCCATAGATACAATACTATATTTAAGAACTCTTTTGTCATTCAACATAAATTAGCTCTCTTTGAGAAAAATAAAACACTGTACTTGGGACAACGATTTTAAAAAAACTCCAAGTTTCCATTAAATTAGAAAAAAATTGTTTAAGTTTAAGAGTGGTCTTAAAAGTTTTTCACCGAGTCAATCTTTTTACAATTTAGAAGGATTTTACTTGTTTTGTCGAAACTTTTTAATCCACCAGAGGATTGACCTAACCTAACCTAACCTAACCTTAAACCCAATCAACCCAACTTCGCCAAACCCTGATATTACATCTCCCAATATTGCGTCCCTTCGGGAGCAAAGAAGACGGATCCAACGCCGCCTGCGGCCTATTGGAGGACTAACAAAGTACCAAGTAAGTAAGTAAGACTCCCGAAATCATCCGAGACAAAAAAGTAACATTTTGATGCTGCTTTGAACAAGAAATATTCAAAACGAGATTCGCCTCGGTAGAAAGCCAGACAACAACCCCTGTTTGTCTATGAAGCTTTACAGACCCGGAATAATTGTTGCTACACATTTCATTTAACTGTGCGGGGCTCGAATTATCTCAGAACGGAAGGGTCAGGCGGCTGACGCCACATTCGCTGCAGCTGCTGAGGGTTGGAAATCACTTCCGCCGCAGCCGGGGGGGGGGGGGGTTGGGGGGGAGGGAGCCCCAATCATTTATTTACTCCATTCTAATTGTTACCGGAGAACAAACCCGAATTAGGGATTAAGAGAATAATTTAGTAATTTTAGCGAATTTCCTCTGAAATAAGCTATTACCGTCGTTTTAACAGAATGGACGAAAAATGTTCAGGGTAATTTCAGCAATTATATTAATTTTTATATTAATTGATAGCTTTTTATGTCTTCTTTCTGGATAATAAGTGAGTTTATAGTGGAAATGCATTTTACCAGAAAAAATTTGATTTGTTTCAAAATTTAACATGGGCTTATATGGAGAATAGAATCTTCATTTTTTTATTGTCTTTTAGCACGATAACTCTCGTAAAAATCGTGCGATCGTAGCAAAAAGTAGTAGACACATGTAAAAGTAGGTTCTCTTGGACGAGTTCGTAAACCGGCCATATCGACATATCCATAGTTGGGTAAAGGCTGCTTTTACCCCTTAAAATGGGTTATTTGGCTTTTTCGAATTGAAAAATTAAAGTAGGTCTAATCAAATTATTATTTTCACCATTGGATTCAGATTGATAAAACCTAAAATTTATATTCTGAATTGTTGCTCTTAGTTCACTGGTCTCCAAGGTTTATCCGCTTCACGTTTTTTTCCATTTATTTTAGTAAAAGGGTATCAGAATGTTGTCCAACGAAACTTTGTTTCAACGAAACCTGCAGAGTATTTCACGAGTTTATCCAAAGTATTTTGGATTTTTAATAAAAAACAAATAACAATCTAGCCTATTTATTTAAAATATATTTATATTTCTTAACTTAAAATTATTTATCAATATTTTTGACAGAGACTATGTAAAACAAATTATTTAATTTTAATTTAATATTAAACGAAGATGTTGTGGTCCGTGCGCCGATTACACGTGACGTAGTTGAAACGTGGTCCGTCGGGCTGCACTTATTTGCGGTGTCGCAGGAGCGCTTTCGGCCTTTCGCCATTATCAACTGCTACTTAATTTAATATATAGATTTATCACTTATATATGTTTTTTTTTGTAATAATTGATTGATTATTGTTTTTTATTGAAAATTCGCTGAGTACGCAGGTTTGCTTCGACGGGGGTATTTTATATTGTTGTGTAGCCTACTCTCTTTAACCTCCAATGTGAATATTTTATTTTTTCAAAACTGTAAGTAGCCTGTGTCTTTTGGGTTTAAGTTTTGTTTTTTTGTGCTTTTTAAGTCATTAGCCTCTAGTTCTTTATTTGTTCGAACCTTTAAGGAACTTCTGAGGTTCTTCTTCATACTAATAGGTGTAAATACCTGCTTCGCTGGTATCCAACACTTGACAAGCAAATAGTTTTGACTAATAATACCAGTCTTCTTCGGGCTGTTGAGGATATATGTCTTCTATATCATCTTCGGTTTAAGAGTTGTCAGGTTTACAATTTGTTCTTCATGTTTGATTTTGAAGAACTTGTTAGTCCTCAATATACTTGTAGACCTAATCGAAATGTTTAAAAACATTGTGCTCCAGCAATCCAATGGTCGATGGTATTAGTTGAAAGGAATAAAAAAGGTGCAATTTTTAACTTATGATTTTTAATGCATGTTTACCACGTTGCTTAGTGATGCTTAGAAAGTTAAAGTGAAAAATTTAGGTTTTTTTTGAAGCGATTATAATTTACTTATCCTACCGGGGCCTACTGTAAATTTTCCCAAATGTATTAGAAGTTCAAGTTCTTTAGATAGATATCTTGGTAATCTCTCATAACGTAAATGTCCATTTAAAAATGGCAAGAATTAAAGGAGGTGAATGCAAGGCCTCCTGTAGACAAGAGGTAAACTTCATGTTAAACGTCGATGAAGGAAATTATTTATTACTCTAGTCTGTTTTCATCATCAGATTTTACCCTACAAAGCGTAGTTATATTATTCCACAAATTTAATATTCTTAATTTGTATTTTATGCGGAAACCTAATATAACCTATTAATAGAACACCCATAAAGCAGACAATCGTCAGCTAGATGCTACAGGCCTCTAAGGGCATTGCGCGAACAAATGTGAGTATACACAACAAATAACGCCATAAAATTCATCCGGAGAATTCATGAATACCCTTATACTAGAGTTGTTTCCACTGGTTCGAGTTCAATTTATGATAGCGCCTTACAATCACAAGTGCTAAAAACAGTTCAGATGAGTAGAACGGGCTGCAAATGACTGATTGAAGGCTAATCAAACGCTTCTGATGATGTCGAACATACACAACTGGAATATGCTTATTATTTATTTGATATATTTGCTTATGCAATATACAGGGTGTCCAGACTGCTACTCTGAATTTTTCCATGTTATTGAATATGTGAAAAAAATTAAATTTTTTTGATACATAAATTTTAAGGAATAATCTGCTTGATTTTCTGGTTGTATTTTTTAAACATAACAATGCATGCCCTATTTAGGGATATATGTCAAGGCTATGATATTAATGGAGGATGATAATTGTTTTTTTTTAAGATGGAATGTCAATTATTTACTTTGTACTTTCAAGATAATATATTTTATAGCTCCCAAAAACTATTAGAATTCAATCAACGGAGCTCATTGAAGGGGATAAGGGCTTCTTCTTCGACGTTAGAATTAAATAAAGCTTTTTAAACTCTAATCTCTTTCATCACGCTTTTATTGGTGTCCTATAAAACCAATGTTTACCATTACTTCGCGCGAATTTTTCAATAAAACTCCATGACTTATGAATGGAGATTTTGAGTGATTCGGCGTCAGTTAATCTAATACATTTTTTCGAAAATCGTTTGATAATTACCTATCAAATTATGCATAGATAAATCATTTTGTTCTTTGAATATTGGATCATGGCATGAAGAAATAAAGTTTTAAAGTTAACACTAGCTTTAGGAGACGAAAAATATGAAATATAGAGCGTTAAGGAAATACACTTATTCAAAGATGATATGTAGAGCTTTAATGAAGTACGGTACCCAAAAGGGAGAAATTGTACACTGAGTAAAAAATGGATGTACCATTTTTTTAATGTACGATAATGTAACAATATTAAAAAAATATATGTTTTAAATTTATTTTCGCTACGCAACAAAAAATATCCTACTTTTTTTGACGAATTTGATGTTTTTCAAATTGATATTCCATTGAAACTACTGTTTGATTTTTTTATTCTTAACAAAAGAAAGGGAAGACCTAAACTTCATATTTAGATACAAATATGCAATTATCTCTTATAATTTTTTATTGTTCTTGGAAAATTACATTATTTTACAAATATTATTATATATTAAATTGTACTTACAGCTTTGAATTAAACTAAATATAAAGGTAAACATCTATTTAACACAATGTAAAAGTTTAAACCACGTACCTTTATTGGTTCTCTAGATATATCAATTTTTGTATTGAAAGAGATGAAATTTTGGAAAACAGCGAATGAATGGAACACACGTGTACTGCACGCTGGTGTCATATAATCTACATGAAAATAATTTGTTGTCAAAATAATACTGTAAAATATTTATTATCTTTTTCTTCTCTTTTAATATAACCTATAGATAAAAAATATCAAAAATTACATTTCCAAAATATATAGATTTTTACCCATTTCCAGTACCGTATCCTCTTAAAGAAACACAATTAAGGGGAACAAATCAGCTAGAAGAGGAGGGAAGTGTTTTATAATATATTAAAAATAACATACAGAGCGTTTAATGTTTAATGTATTAGCAATATGCAGCCTTTACTAGGCAGGTGATGAGTGGTGTATGAATAGGAAAAAATAACTGATGACAAAATTCATATTAACTCTTGACGGTATGATTTTTTGGTGATGGTTTTATTATTATTTGATTTTTCGCTACTCATATAATATTAAAAAAATATATACATATAATTTTTAATATTATATGACTATATAACCAGTATAATATTATCCAGTTCTAAATTTAAAGTCTATATCATATGTTTTTTTAATCACCTGTAAAGTATAAAAATGAAAATGTTTTGATAACCTTATCAATAAGACTGATGATGGTCTTTGAAACAAGACCGAAATATATCGTTCTTAAAAACTCTTTGTTTTTTTTTTGTAAAATTATAGTGATGAGTAGCGAAAAATCAAACAATAATAAAATTCATATTGTAAGTACAGTAACATTTTACATCATTCTTGTGGTTTTAAGGGCTTACTTACATTCGGCACAATCACATTATTCATGTTGAACAACGCATTGTGCTTTCCTGTAATAAACTGTTATTACACCTGTAATCCTCTTATGAAGCAAATAGGAGAAATTTTCTTTGGGAGGACGGAAAGCTCCTAATTGATAATTTAACCAAAATGCAAATAAGCGTTAAACTTAGAGTTGTATTTTATCAGAAAAAATTGCCAACTGTAGGAAATTGTTTTAAGAAAAGTAAAACGTAGTTTTAATCTCAATGATCTCAATCATTCCAAAAACTTGTAAATTTTAAATTTAAATGTGAATTTACGTGTAACTAAATGCAATGTTGATGCTGATAACCAACCATATTGTATTTTTTTGTCTTTTGAACACTTCATTTATTGTTAGCACAAGATATTGAAAGAGATTTTTATTTGGGCGATTTATTAACACAAATACATATTAGTAAAGCTAACAACCTCTCTCCTTCTAGGAGTAAAAGAGTACTAAAAAGGTAATTTTCACCTTTTTTAGTAAAAAAGAGATGGATAATATACTATTCAATAGGGAATAGTGTAATGGTTGAGATTATTTGGTGAGTGTAACGGTTTAAGGTAGGTAATAGGTTGGTTGGGTGAAGCTTTTCAAAACAGAAATAGCTATAAGTTCATGCATAAGAGGTTTATAAGATAGAAGGTACAACTGGGATGGATTCAAATGCACATGAAGCTTGGATTTGTAGGTTTCAAAATAAACACGTACAGACCCGCTTTGAAAAGCGGTATTCATGTAAATACTTCTTAAATGTGTTTACATTCAAGAAGTTCTTCTTTTGACCCTTAAAAACAAGGGCCAATTTTTACAATTAGGACAGTGTCTCAATCACAATAGGGACTAGGCATGGCAAAACTCTATCCTTTCCTCTCCAGAGAACATCAGCCTATGAAAGAAGTCCATTTCACAAGGGTATTCAATTTTTCATAGACTACTGATTCACATAAAACATCAAACTTCCTTTTCACTTAAAAAAAACTTTCTTTTAGATCAAGCTTTTTATTCACTTGGAGAATTCCTGTAATCATTTCAAGGACTTGTTTCGGGATCAACAAACAAAATGTTATTTTTATGTAGATGATTTTAGTAGACTTTTTGTTTTGTTTTGTTAATTTGATCATACCAATTTGGGTAAGTATTGTCTTGTTAGGTTAGCTTTTAAAGGTAAAAGTTTTCTTTGGTATTAGAGCTATGGCGATACATGATATTTGTTACATGGCTATATAAACAAATGAATATGTAAATAAAGAATGAAATTAAATGAAATGAAAGGAGAGTTTGGCTCGAAGAGGTAAACTTGATTATTAGTGCGGAAAACCAGGAAGAAGGGTGAAAAGGGTGTATTTTGAGATATGTATAAATTAACTAAGCCTGTAGAGAAGAGCTCGGCAATATGTGTAATAAGGGCTAAGCTTTGGAAGAAAATGTTTGTTCGGAGGGTAAAACTCAAACATGATTTATAAGCAATGGTAATTCCTGTTTAATGAGGTAAAACTTGGAAAGGTACACATGTAGGAAGCTTTAAAATGTAATGCTCGAGCAGTATGTAAGCTAGGTGAGCTTGGGAAAGGAACGTCCAGCTTAGGAATTTATCGGCTGCACGTCCAGGGAAAAGGTCGACAGTTTATGGAAAGGAGGCTCTGAGCTGCATCTTGATCTTTCCACTAACTCTAGAATGATTTGTGTCGACCAAAAAAGAGTGTTATGCAAATAAAACGAAAAGTAAAAACGTAAACAGCAATACAACTTTGAAAACATAGTACTCTCGTTGTTTCTTTGTTTGAAATTCATTGTTGGTGATGCTGATTTTATATTTTGATTTGGATTTTTGCGGACTTTTCCATCACTGATTAGCCATCATTGCCATCGTGAAACTTGTTTTTTACTAATCATTGATGGCAAATGTCCGCAAAAATCCAAATCAAAATATACTTTCGTTATTATTAGAGTTTTTAAGGGGCTTTGTCAATTTACTTTTAAATGATACAATTGCTTATTTATCAGTATTAGTAAATAGACTATTAGAAACACATCTAGTCAAAAATAGAACTTTCGAATAGACTTTTAAGTTCATCAAGTTATTCTGTACCTTTCTATTAAGCCTTGAAAATATACGTGAACTTGTTAAACACTATTTTAAAGCAAGATAGATGTTTGTTACATTAGAGGAGTATAAACTGAAACAAAAGAATTATCTGAGTTTATTCTATAAGCCTCGTGCTTCACGAATTTAAAAGTTTATTCATCATCCAAGACCGGTGAAATGAAACTAAAAAATAATTCAAATATAACTCCTTTTAAAAAATAGTATAGGGATTTATCTATTTTGAAACCTCTCTTTTGAAAATATTATTTGAAATACTCAACACCTTTAATGTTTTTACTATACTTAAGCATGAAAAATTAAGTAGTCTAAAACCTAAACGTAATAGATATCATCCTTTGCTACCCCGAATTTTCAAAATAAAGCGAGGCAATTAATTAGGGGTTAGAGGAGATGTTGAGTGGGATAGGGTATGGGGGTGGTTGTGGAAGAGGGGTGGGGGTGTGTATGTGGCTAATGGGGGCGCGTGATTGTGGGGGACTCGAGGGTACGACAGAATATCGCGGTAATGTGTACAGTTGAACGTGGTTCACGACCAATTGGTCTCATTCAATTAGAGTTTGCAATCGACCCTCATTTCTGCATTTTGACTAAATGTGAAATGAAATGAAACGTTTATTTTTCCCTCAAGATACAAAAATCCTTTCGGCAACTATACAATATTGAAATTTTATTAACATTGATTTAAGCTATTAAAACAAAGGGAGGGCTTACATGGGGAGATGCCTGTGCGTAAGCCCGAGTTGCTATCAGTCAAAGGTGGCTAGATAAGAGATAAAAGGGTAATTGGAAAATAAGTTGTCGATTGGTACTAAAAATGGAAATTAATGTGAAAGTTGATGAATGACGATGAATTGAGGTGAAATTTGATACTTGGATATTCAATGAGCACCTGTTGGCTCGAGGACCACAACAGAACAGTAGGCCTATTTACATGGTAAACTTGAATTTTCTTAAGTTATGTGGTGGGGTTGGGGGGGGGGGGGGTTGTCAAGGGTCTCGTCTAGTGTAATTGGGCCTGTTACGACCCTCGGCTTTGTCGGAAGTAATGGAAAGCAAAACAGTATTGGAGCGATGTTTGAAAATATTAATTGTTGGCGAATCAAATAAATTATTTGCACTATTGTTCTGGCTCAAATTACGGAAGAGATGACGTGCAAAAAAAAAAGGAATTAGTTACAGAAACAGAATTATTTGATCTTTTCCGTTATGTGTCAGCAATCCTAAAATATTTTCTATTAGTTTACATGCACGCAAAACAGAGCGGAATTCACTTTGTAATGGTCGAAATAGACTTTTTTTAGTAGTTGGGTTAGGTTAGAATGGTTTTTAGTTGTAGTTTTTTTGTAGTTAGGCTAGGTTAGGTTAACCAAACCAAACCTAACCTAACCTAACCTAACCTAGCCTAACCTAACCTAACCTAGCCTAAAGCTCCGGTGCCCACATAGAAACGGTAGAAAGTAACTGGTGGCTTGCAAAACATCGGAATAAAGTTCAGTGCGGTATGCGCTCTTTGATTGACTCATATTTGTGTAATTTTTGTGGCGTCGGCGGAATAAGAATAAAGACTTATTTCAACAAACTATCAATGATATTGTCACCTACTTGCCTCCAGAATAAAGGTATGAGGTATTTGTTTCATTACAACGATATAAAAATATTTTGGGATTGCTGACACATAACGGAAAAGATCCGAATTATTTAGCTTCAATGCGGATATTCCAACATTCTGGGCGTATCTTGTTAAATGTTGGTGAGCAATAGGTGAAAAAATGAATTAAAACTTTTGAAACTAACTAAATGCTTATTTGATTATTTTGGATAAGCATGAATTTTGTTTACCTTCAATCGTTACTCTCACCAAATGATTTCAGCTCTAAGGAGAGAGGTTGTTCCGTAGAATCAAAGTTGTATTCATTACTTCTTGTAGGATCACTTGGGAGTGTATTTTGCTACAAATTACCAATCAAGAATCGAACTATCCATAAAATCATGACGAGAACTCACACAGCAAGCTGACATGAGGGAACGGATTTCAATTTCAGGCCTTAAATCGCTCATTTTAGACCTAAAAGCCCCAAATTTTGACATCTATGCCCCCCTAATATGGAAATAAGAGTCTGATAAATTCATCCACTAGCTGGCCAATCAGACCATGGGAACAAATATCTTCAAAAAGTTGAAAGAGAATCAGATGATAATAATGAGGCCGCTTGAATAAAAAAATCGCCATAACCCAATGTACTGCGTTAGTGAGTTCAATTTGTCATCCATAAATCGCTTACTTTTGGTGCTTAGGGTAAAATGACCTCGGTTGGTTTCAAAATGATAAAAAACTATAAATTACCCAATAAACCTCTGCCGAAGACCATTTCATATCAGCTCTAGGGTCCAAATAAAAACTAAAACCTTGTTTACAAGATATAATTTTTTCGTTATACTGTTTCAAAAACAGATGTTTTTAATGCATGTTTTCCGGACCTAAATACACTCTTTTTATTCCTAGGAATTAAAAGCTGATGTACTCGATACCAGCTGACTCTTTATAGTCCTAGGACTATAAAAGTCAAAAAGTGCTGAGTACGTCGTAATAATCGAACAATATTCATTCGATTACAAATAATCGAAACATTCATCGTTATTATCGAAACATTCATTGTTGTCAGTATAATCAATTTGTGAAACTCGCTCATTTCACCAATCGGTTATTATATTCGTTCGATACGTCGATAGTTGTTCATTGTTGTCAGTCTACCCTAACACAAATGAAACAGACAATCAGCTGATTGTATCAAATAGCAAGAACAAGACGGTGGCATCTTTTGAAGGCATCTTTAAAGGTAAACAAGCTGTAACATTTTGGTTTTCTTAAGTAGTTTACGTATTGTATTGAGCAATATAACGAAAAATATAGTTCATCACACGGACCTAAAGCTGCTTTTCGTTACTCGGTCATTTTTCAACCTCGGCTTACAGCCTCGGTTGTAAAACTTGACCTTGTACGAAAAGCGTCACTTTAGGTCCTTGTAATGAAATATACTATTATTGAATCATAAAGTTCTTACAATTTAGTCGACTAGGTCCTTCTTACATATATCTCAAACTCTAGGCCAACATGAAAGAAATACTGGTATCCCCATTTCAGAATTCAACCTCAAACTTTCATCCCTTACTTATCTCCCCTAATTATAAACCTTTGTCTAATTAGGGAAGAACACCCTCCCTAAATGAATAAATAAAAAATATAATTGTATGGATAACAATGTTTTACAATAAATACAAATATTTAACATTTGGTCTGCGGTAACGTGTTTTTTCTTTATCAACATACATAAGCTTAATATTAAAGTAATTTTAATCTAAGAGACACAGATGTATTGAAACAACAAATCTAAAGTACGATATGTATTTCCCAACTTAACATTCCCAATAGCCCGCTGGTTGCAGGAAAGGTTTATAATGGTCAGGCAAAATACCTCTCATACTCCATGCCCCTCGGCATTTTCAATAAATATTTCTTTTATTAAAGATACATTTCATCCAACAGCCCGTTAGAACCCCCACGGGAATGGGGGAGTTTAAATCGCCATCTCTATTGAATCGGGTCCTAAAGGCTTTCCAACAAACTTTTGAATATAGCTCTGCATATATGTAATTTGTAGATTTAATGTTAAAACTTTTACGAAATATATTGCTGGTATTTCTGGAGGATCGAGATTTCCTCGGTAATATATTGTTTTTAAGGATATTGTTGAAAACAGACGTAAAACATTATGTGATTAAGAATAGCTCTAAGAGTTTTTTTGTTAAATTTCGCTGTAATTGCGTTACCAAGCTAACAAAAAATGTCCAATATTATTGTTTGAGCTTTAAAATACTTTTTTCATACAATTTTCACTGGGATTGGTATACACTACGTTTAAGAGTGAAATTTGTTATTTCCGTCATATAAAGGAAATTCTTTAAATAATTTTACAAAGAATTGTACAATAGAAAAGATAATACGTATGTAAAGCAACTAAATGAGAACATAGTACAGTACACCTCGGATTATCCGGATTAATGTGGCTGAACACCGATCCGGATAACAAAAAATCCGGATAATCCGAGGTCATTACAATATCGCCTACCTTTGCCCAAGCGATTGCGTACCTTTGCCCCAGTTAAATTGATGCTGCAAAAGGTGTGTCAAGACTGTAAAACATGTTTCTCTTTGTTATTTTTGGGGGTCTAATTTTAAAGCAAATTTAAGAACTAAATTTTATTATTAATCATACGAATAAAATGTTAACTTTTACCATACATACGGTTTAAGTTTGGAATAAAATGCCAGATTAAAATATTTTATTTAATAAGGTTAAATAATCATAACTCAAAATAACTCAAACTTTAAATAGCCTAATCATGACGAAATTAACTCAAATCTAAAAACTGATTACTGTAACTCCTCTTAGTAAATAACGAGACATCAAATGACAACAATAAACAAACTCGCAAAATTGACGTAGACTACGCCTTTGATGATTACTGCTAGCACCCCAAGTAGTAATCCAGAAAACTACGTTCACGGAAGTGCTGAAATGTACCGTTTGGTCAATGTCATGCGATTCCTACAATTATCGTGATTCCAAATTAATACAGTAATGTATTATATTTGTATTTTACTTTTAGAAGGCGCATTTCACCCCTTAGCTCGCTAAAATCATGTTTTTGCCGTGATTTTAATTTATATATTTCTCGGGTAGACCGGTCCGGATAATCCGGGACCCGGTTAATGTGGGGTCCGGATAATCCGAGGTGTACTGTATAACAATTGGATTATGTGAGTTTTGATCTTAATACTTAAATATTTTGAGTGTTGATTCCCACTGTTGATTACCCATAGGAAAGTGTACAATAGCCTATAAACTAAAACCTATATAAATGCAATCACTGTTGAAAGCACACACAAAGAACACTGCAAAACACTAACATAACCTAAAAATCATCGCAGCTGACATCAAAACTAACATATTCCATTGGATTTTGTGACCTATGATACCAAACTCTACTTTTGAAGCCGTTTTTCGGTATGATTGAGTGAGTTTTGACACAAACCAAGTGCAAATTCGGATTCCTCACTAAAACTACCATAAAAAGAACCACTGCTAGCTCAATTTCGGTAATTTTGGATTTTGTGAGTTTTGTTTCTAGCCCCCTCAATTAGAAATATTTTTATATACGTGCAAAACCAAAATACACAGGTTTTTAAAGGGTTTTTACTACATGTATAAATCTTGGTCGGACACGGAGGGGGATGTGAGTCTCCCCCTGGACCTGTCCTCGCCCTTATGTCCTCCTACCTTGTAATTAATGACTGACTCGTTCTTAGATGTTTCCGCCCTCTGATGACCCTACGTTCTCGTAAGATGTGATTTTATAAAAGTAATTTACCTTATATTTTTTAGTTTTATCTAAGTATTAGCTGCTCAACGCGGTTTCGCCCGTGGAAAAACAGAATAACTTCCTTGGATTTATGATATAATGTTTAGGTTGCCATGACAACTTCGTAAGCTAAAACAAACTTGGTCGAAATCAAATAAAATTCGGTTTTTAGAAGCTTGCTGCTTAATTTAAAAAAGACTTACGCCAGTTTTAATTCGTCTAAAACCTTTTCATATGTACATACAATAAAGAAAATAAGTTTCATACCAGTACTCTAGTTTTTGCGTGAAAAGCGGTCTAAAGTGTGGTGTTGGGCGATACCAACATACAGACAGAAATTGAGATAAGGATTGATTCGGATTCTCTGACCTTCAAAACGCAAAAATAATCAATAATTTCATTATTCTAAGCAATGTACAGACAAAACTCTAATTTTATTTATATAGATTAGATCCGTATATTATATCTCTGCATTGCGGTTTACAAAGTTATAGGCCTACCTAATAAAAATATTCCAATCCCTAGGTTCTACAATTTATATGTTTCACAAATCATGAAGCACGTTGTTTTCAGAGGGGATTTTATTAAACTACAGAACGCTGTAAAATTTACAAAACGCCAAGAGCATAAAGGTTCGAGATTCAATAATCTACATTCAATGAATATTATGGCAAAACAAAACATATGAATAAATACGACCCATGCTGCATATTTTGGTGGCCATACAGTCAATTATCTCTTGCAAATGGACGGCTACATAATGTTGTCGTTATAAATAATGAACTCTTTGAGACCGGATCTAACCAACCGTTACATCTCTCTTTGTCGTTTTCATAATTCTGGTGTTTCTTTTTACGGATAATTTTTTAAATCCATTTTCACAGACCAAATTTTAAATATTTGTGTTAGACCTGGATAACTTGTGTTTGTTGTAAACCTTTGTTATCCATACAATAATATTTTTTGTTTAATTTATTCGTTTAGGGAAATTTAAAATGGTGGCTTAAAAGATTTTTGTTTTGTAATAATAAATAATTAACTAGAAAATGAACCGTGATACATACGGATTTAATAATAAAAGAAAATTACATTTTGAGAAGGTTACACTTTTTATATTTAGGTGATTTGTAAATATTGTTTGTCAAGGTCTTCAACCGGTTTGATTAAATAGTCATTTTTCATAAAATTCATTGTAAAAAATAAACAGTCAACTGTCGATAACCACAATCAACAACCAAAGTAGGATTAGTTCCACTCAGAATATCGAAAACATTGAAAACATTCAGGAGTGGTTGAAATAAGGGGTCGATACCTATCACTTACTTATAGTCAATTTTTAAGAGCTTCACCTGCAGTAAGCCTTATTATCAGTTAGTCGATATTCTAAAATACAAAGATAAAAATAGGAACAGTGCCTTAGGCGATTAGTTCATTGAGATTGAGATTTAGAAGGTTTTTATGTCAGAAATCTTTACTTTCCATTAAGCCTAGCTTAAAGAATTATTAAACATGGTTTGATTACCTTCATTATTGGACCTAATAATGAACTATACTCTTATTGATAAGAAAATGTCAAATTAATGGAAAAAACGGAAATCACTGGTTCTTACGATAGTTCATCCCTAGTAAAGTCCGATGGGTTGATGATGACAAACATGTTTGTAGCCTGCTGTATGTAGCTGGAAGTTTGAAACATATAAAAAACAATTTACCCTAATATTAAAAAAGGATTGCGTTGATCAGCTCATGATTTACAATTTCTTATAGTTATTAGCTATCAATATGTGAAGAAAAAATACAGAGCATGTATATTTTGGAACTGGCCAAAAGCTTACCTGGAGAGTAAAAAAAACTATTTAATTTTTGTTTAACAAGTGTATCTTGAAAATGTAACGGGATTTTTGACGTTACATAAGTTTTATATTGCTTATAACAGCCTTTATATTATATTTAGTAACATGCATAAAAGTAATCGATAAATAATATTCTAGTGAAGGTTAAATTTACCAAACTAAATATTCACAAGTATGAGATATTCAAACCACAAGATTTAGCAATGTTACATAATAGTTAATGGGATAATTAGTGGTACTCCCAGAACCATCTACGGCACTTGAATTCTTGAAAATGCGCATTGTTATTCTGGTTACATACAGTTGTAATTAGTAATAGAATCAGTGAAAATAAAAATAGGTATTTGTGTATTAAGAGTGCAAAGTCCGTCATTGCCGCTCGAGAATTGTAGATAGCCGCACGATGCGTTAGCTGAATGCGGCCAAACATTTCGAGAGCGGCAATGACATTTGTGGTCGTAATATACACACAAGATGTTTCCTATTACCATTATTTAAACACTTTAACTTATTAACTAACCTGTACACAAAAGTTCATTGAGGTTTTGTTTGCTTATTCTATTGGAACGAACCGAAAGTTGAGATAGAAACGGTGACAATTAAATCAGATGATTTAGAACAAGGCAACTAGAATTTAGAATACGGTTAGTGTCATGGGATTTCTGACCAATATAAACTGGTCTTTGGCGTTTGACTATGAAGTTATCTACCTTGTGTGCCACCTTAACATAATAAGTAACCTTGATTTAGCGAGCGGGAATGGATTGAAATCGGAAATGAACCGTTTTGCGTACTGTTTACAGGTGTGGCAATGCGATTATTTCCATGCAGTGGTAGGAAAAATAGTTTTGATTGATAAACATTTCTTTTGTAACCAGCTTTTATCAAAAAAAGCTTGTTCCGATTTTATACCTACAAATAAATCCTTTGATACTGAACGGATTATGAAGCAATTAAACCGATTCATTTTGCACAGGCAGTGCAGTATTTTCGGTTTTGAATTAAAACTGTACCTCTTCGTGATAACAGTTGGAATTGAAAGCCCCACAGGGTCCCGGACAATGGGGCTTGGGGTGGACAAAAGCATGATTTAGAGTCAGGGTCGCCCCCGTGCTGGGGACCTAACTCCCATTGAGATTTACTACTCAACAAAACATTAAAGAACTTTTCAGTGTAGGTTCAAAAAAAACCCAATACATGCTATTTTAATGTGTTAGACAAGCATCGATCATTTGAAAAAATTGTGTGATGGATTGGTGATCCAACGCACACCGACCGTATGAAAAACTGAGATACAGAAATGCACCCAACGCAAAAAGAGCAAAACCCTTACAAAAAATACCGAGATACCGAAATCTCGGAAATCTCGGTATCTTGTTGTTGTTGTTGCAGTTTTTCTTTGGCTAGTTTTTCTTAAGGTTCTGTTTTATTTTGTCGGATTTGAACTTTCATAAGTTTACAAAACATAAAAAAATCATATGGTTGAGGTGTTTCTGTTAACGCTTATTTTTCTATTTTTTTCATGTATATGGCTATATTTTTGTACTTGCTTTGTGATTAATATAGTATTATTATTATTATTGCCTTTTTAATGTTTACATAATTGGAGTTATTTTTCAAATTCATTTTTTTAACTTTTACTTAATTTTCAAGGATTTCAATACATTCTTCTAAATTGCCATATTAGCTATAACACATGATAATATGAGCAGAAAACAATGATCTTTGTGTATTTTTTTGTTCAATTTGATAGCTTGAAAATGCTCTCTCAAACGACATGAAAAACTTCTCTCCAATTATCCCATATAAATAACATTTTGGACATTCTTAACATTTTATTTTTTTAGTACAGTTTAATTGGATTTGTTTTGTTCAAGTTATCCTTGCATTTTTAGAATTTATGGAGAACTTTAAAAGCATTAATTCATGTTTTGTAACAATTTGTGATCGCTTCCTTCAAATCGCTTCCTTCAAATGTTTTCCTCAAAGGATTATTTAGTACTGAACTACATAGAACTGCTATATATGCATGTTCTTTATCTTCTGACTTTTTGCTCTCTTTCCTTTTACGTTAAGTTTTCTTCATTAATTTATCCCCTATATTATAATTGTATCCATTTATGATTGCCAGACTTTTTATTGTGTTTCTTTCATTTTCATAAAACCTCTATCCGTTGCTATATTTCATAATCTGTTGATAATAGAACGAAAACTCGTCATCTTGCGCTGGCCAGGGGGGTTTGATTTAACAGGATGTGGTAAATTTGAGTTTTTTTATGTATCGTATGTTTCTTAACTCTTTCACCAATAGCTAAGGAAAGGTAATTAATTTAATTTTTTGCATTTCACGGATAATTTAACTTAGAATTATTATACTTTTTAACTATTGTTTTTGGATGCCCTCAAAATGAGGGGTCACTCGACGGGGGTCTGCATTTTAAAATTCGGTGCGATACCCTTAAAATCACATTTAGGGGACAGGGGCAGATATGAAAGGCACAGCAAAAGTAGTTTTTCTTTGATCGGACTTATGTGCAAAATTTCTCAAGCCTATATGATTTAGTTGAAAGGTTATTAAATCGGTGTCTGACACTGTGGGACACACTGTATACAAAAACCCTATTTTACGTCCCGTTGCATCACTTCCTTATGTTTCGCTTATTTAGACTACACAAATTGAGATCGTAAGCCAAAGATATTAATGGGAAATCACATAAACAAAATGAAACAAAATCACACGAACCAAAATGAAATTACCTATGTCAAAGATCGGGTCTGTTTGTTTTTGAGTAAAAAGCCGCATCCCAGCTAAGCCATGGTTTATCGAGTCATAAAATTCCGCTCCCATTTTTAACACCTTTATAGCTTATCGTCCACAATAACTTTTTTCCCTGTTATAATTTCAAATCCTGATTTAGTTGAAAGATTAAAAGCTATTGTTAATCGCAGAATAGGTTGGGGTGAGGCGTGAAAGCGAGAAATATGGGGAATGTTTCACCTGCAAAGCGTACAGATAAGCCCTGAAATTTTTATTTGCATTTAAATGCAACACACCTTTATTGTTCCCACCACGTCCGCACATTCCATCCTGGTGATCTGTATTCATTGTTTAACAATAGAAGAATGAGTATTAAATACAAAATTGGTGAAATGCTTGTTTTATACAACTGCAAAGCGGAGATGGCATGGGTAATGAGTAAGTATAATGGGATTGGTGGAATTTTTCATTTGCTCCAACGAGAAGTACAGTATTACTAAATTACAATCCAAAACATAAAACAGAATTATTAGCAGTATATTTGGGTCGGATTTGATTTGCACAGCCCAATCTCAAAATGTTAATGGTGAATCGGTAGCCAGTTGTCATTTCGGAACCAAGAGTGATCTTGTCGTGGTTTTAAATCCCTGTTCTGTTGACCAGATTTTTTTCGGGGAAAAATATCGGAAGCTTTCAATTTTTTTTATAGATGTACTCAAAGGTATATTCTTAAAATCACCTAAGGATGTAACTGTGACCTTCTGCAGAGGGTATATTGCCCTGTCCTCAACTCTTATCCAGGGAGTCGTCGAATGGAGAAGTACAATGCCAAACATTTCAAAAATGCTTAATTTCCTTCATTTATTGATTATATTTTGGGGTAAAAAGGGGTTAGAAACAGCAAAAGACTTCGGGTGAACGAAAGTGGTGACACTGACTTATCCCTTGTACAATACTGGGTCTCTCATTTCAAGGTTAAATTATCAACAAATCCAAACCAAGAGAAAATAATAAATTAAATTACATTCAACTAATCTTCATTGCTTTAAGCCTCATAGCTTTTGAGAAACTGAGATCAGTCAGTCAGTCAACCTTTTAGCAAATTTCCTCTATAGGGAAGAAGCTATTACCAAACAATTTTGTATTTTGAATCACAGCTCTATGTACATCGGTCACCGAGATTTTGGAAGTGGTAAACACAGACAATAGACAATAGGCAATAGACAAAATTTCTTTATTAACATATCCTCCAGGAAAAGTAATAGGGTCACAAATTCAGAACAAGATACATTGGATGTTGTAAATTGAGTAATACAATGGAGTGGTAAAATTGTCAGAAATAACAGATAATAAACATAATTGATAAAACCCAATAAAAACAATTAAGTCAGGATGACAAAACGATAAAAATCAAATTAGTGAAACTCAACAAGAACAGTGGTTAGTTTTAGATTTAAAAATAATAACAAAATTAATCAGAACAAGTCTTGATAAAGGTTGTTAGTGATTAAAGGAGTAAAGTCACTATGTAAAATTATTTTCATTGGAATTCTGACAACACAGTACGTTGTCCCAATGTTAACCTTATGGGAAATAAGTAAAATTCGAGTATATCTCGGTTATTTCTCAGCATATGTTGATAAAACTTGGTAAATAGCTTCTTCTAGTTCAGATCTCCTAAATATTGAATCAAAACCACCCAGTTTTCGATACCTGTAGCAGCAAACCTGCATACTCATTCCCCATGTTATTCTTCTGAAGCTGACCAGAACATGTCAAATCTTGCTATGTTGGGTTGAAATATGTTCTTTTGCATTTGAAATTCGCTGAGTATGCAGGTCTGCTGCAGCGGGTTTTTTATCGTTGATCGGTTATTTGAAATCGAGTGAAACCCCATGCAAAAAACTCTGATATCGAATTCACCAATGATTGGTAACCTTTTTGAAAAATAACCAAATTATGACCTTTTATAGCGAGCCTGGCTTGCGGGTAGAACGTTCCAATTAGTTGTTTCAGTCGTATCCAGAAACATAATCGCCAAGTTGTAGTTTCCTTAAAACTGATTAATCCGTTATTTTAACGGGTTTTACCATCTCTCCATTCAATAGACCATCTCTGACATCAAGAGAAGGATGCTGCTGGCCCACAGAAATGCTCTTACCTGATCCGGCTGAAAACGCCCAATTTAATACTCCTGCACTTTTGTTAATTCAATTTAGCGAATTTCCCTATAGGGAAGAAGCTATTACCGCAGGTCTCATGGTAAGACCTAAGCCCGAGACCATGATAACTTTTTGTTTTGAGGCCCCCAGAAGCAAAAAACACCATTCGTTCGAATTTATACATATACAGGGTGTTTACGAAAACCCCTTACAGACTTCGGGATATGGCTACTTACATCAAAACTAAGAAAAAAGTTCCTGTAAACATGGGTCCTTAAATGCTCGGTTATCCGTCTGTAGGTCTGTAAGTATTTTTAACATGATTTTTTATAACTTTGGAACTACTAAAGATATAAACTTCAAACTTGGTACGTATATGCTGACTAATAGGACCTATTTTTGTGCGGAGTATACATTTTTTACTTTGTACCTTTTAGAAATGACAGTCATTTTTATATTTTAAAACTTAATATCTTAAAAATCGTAAATTAAAAAAATTACAAGAGACAAACAAGTTGCGCAATTTTATTTCTTACAAAACCATATGAAGGTAATAAAGATTGAACCACAATTAATGGAGTTATTGCAATTTTTCCAACAGAAAACATGCTTGTTTTATGGCAGTTATAGCAAATTTGATTGAATTCTGTTAGCAAAATTGCAATAACTCCATTAATTGTGGTTCGATCTTAGTAATCTTTATAAGGTTCTGAAGGAAGTAGTATTGCGCAACTTTAATGTCTCTTCTACAATTTTTGTAAAATTTACGGTTTTTAAGATATTAAGTTTTAAAATAAAAATGGCTGCCATTTTTTAATAGTACAACTTATAAACTTGATACTCCGCACGGAAATAGGTCCCATTAGTCAGCATATACGTACCAAGTTTAAAGTTGATACCTTTAGCAATTCCAAAGTTATGCAAAATCATGTTAAAAACACTTACAGACCGACAGACCGATAACCGAACATTTTAGGACCCATGATAATAGGATTTTTTCTTAGTTTTGATGTAAGTAACCATACTCTGAAGTCTGTAAGGGTTTTTCGTTAACATCCTGTATATATATATATATATATATATATATATATATATATGTGTGTGTGTGTGTGAGTGTGTGTGTGTGTGTGTGTGTGTGTGTGTGTGTTTGTAAATGGTACGTTTGGGGGACATTCACGTGTATTTTGACCAACCAACTGAGGACGAAAAACGTACCGAGGACACACTCGTGGTCCTCGGAACGTTTTAGCTTCATCATTGCATTCTTGAGGCGCCTGTGAACCAGGAAATACCAATTTTGAACAGATTTAAAAATGTCCCCCCGTGGTATGGCCAATCAGACACGTTAGTTCCAGTTGTGTCTCCCACGTAGCGCTAGCACGTTGAGCGACACACACGCCTTACACTCTCACCCGTTCTGTGCCGCTCAAGGGAGGACTCATTTTGAATTTTAAAAAAACACACGAGTGTAAATTACGCTGCATTACCGAGGACTCAGGTGCATTCCTTAGTCCCTCCGTCACTTCCTGCACAATGTTGTCATATTGAACTCAGTGATGCCATATCGAACGAGCGTCTTGGCGGATACCGAGGCGACCACAGAGAGCTACTGCGATGATTTGGTGTATTTTGAGTAAGGGAACGGAACGTTTGAGGGACGTAAATGTAATTTGGTGAAATAGTTTATTTATCTTTTTTGTTTTTTTACACAATAAGTAGACTCTTGTAATAAAACTATTAATAGTCCAGTAACTGCCCATTTCTCTAGATAATTTTTCTTGGTCAAAACCGATTTGCATAAAAATTTCGATTCAGGTTCTACTTACCCTATACTTCAAGATTAAAAATGTTATAAGGGTTGCTTTTTACCAGGGGGTAGGTACCACCCTTGAGCGTGACAATTATTACATTAAAACTGAGCCCATAATGGAAATATTGTCCAATTCTAAGCAACTTTTATTTTCCATAGTTTTTCTTAAAGTCAATACTTTTTTAGATATACACGATTGGAAGTGGCGATTTCCCCCCCCCCCCAAAAAAAACACTAAAAAACACTTTTTCTAATGGTTTTTCGCAATTAACTAAAAAACTAAGAGTTTTAGCGGAAAGGTTGTACTTATATAAACTGTAGCTTATAAAATAACAAAGAAAATGAGGGGGTTATGAAGTCTCTAAACCCACTAGGAGCTAAATTATGGCTTGTTTTAAGAGTGTTTGTAATTTGTCGAACCCAAAACACACAATTTTTATGTGAAATAACTTAAAAACAAAATCTCTTTAGGTGAAAACGTAATGAATTATTTTTATAGATAATTAAAAGATCTTAAATTTAATTTCTTGTAAAAGTTTTTAGCAAAAACATTAAGCGAAATATGATCAAAGTAAAGTTGGTCCATATTTTCCCAGCGTTAGAAATATAGAAATATCAACCCCCAAATAGGACTCAAATTTAAAATAACCCTTACCGCTCTGCAATTCCCTTCAACTATATGTTGTATTACACTAAAAATTTTTGACCTCTTTTAAGAGCTTATTTTAAAAAAAAGTGAATTTTAAGTAAAAATAAAATTTAAACAATAAAACAAATTTTCTTCAAAACAACTCTAAATCTAGGGGGTAGGCCTAAGTATAATGTTGTCGAGTATAAAATTGTAGCATTTTATTTCCTGCAAATATTAGTTGCTTTTTCATGTTTTTGACAATAGTTGACGAAGAAACATGCGTACAAGTCTTCAATTAATTATTGTTCATAATTAATAACATTTTCAGTTCCTTTAAGCTCACCCCGTTTTTTAAGGAATGAAAAAATAACATCTGTGTGAGCTTATAGTTCCTGAAAAAACGTACAAAATGAGATTTAGAAAACCCTCGTATCTTAAAACTGACCGAGTTATGGCTGATAAACCAAGTACACATTTTAGAAATTACCATAGATAATGAACCGGGTGCTGTTTTCAACAGAAACGTTTTTATAGGTTGATGGCCATGAAAACATAAAGTTTAAAAATAGTTTATAGTGTGTCGAATAGTTCTATATCTTTAAAGTTCTTGTAGAAGCTAATAACTTTCACCTCCCCTATACTTTTTTTAGAATATATTCAATCTTTCGGCATGAATTATTTAACTAGTTTAGCAACACTGCTACCGGTTCAGCTGTTTGTTTATATGTTAAAAATGTTAATAAAAATAATCAATAACAATAAATTTAGGCCTATTAATTATATTAATTTATCATTTGAGGAATTTTTGTATTAACTTTGCAGATTTCGAAAACGGCTCTGACAGTTTCGTACGAATTCTGGACCGGCTGTTATGACATTGAATCCTGCATAGAATAGTCTGTCGTTTTTTATCGCTCACATCTACGTCTCCAAAGTCATCTGTCTTTGCTCGGACTGCTCACAAGAATTGTTAGCTAAATTAAATGTTTCATAGAACAGCGAATTTCATGTTCTGAAGATTCAGAAGGTATATGTACCCTTAATACCTTTCATACCTTTTAAGGCCGGGACGTAGCAATAGCTGCGTATTTTTACCGGAATATTAGTGAAAAATTAGTGTAGGATGGTTGTGAATTATCATTAATTTATTTATATAATATGTACTAGCAGCCCACGTCACTTCGTGACTTATTAAAACGACTTGGTAAAATAGGCTTTACTTTCATGTTGATTATGCATGGAGTTTTGCCGAGTAAAATACCTTTCAATGATGAACTGAGTGAATGTTTTTGAAAATAGGTAGGCTAACACTTCAATATCATCGAATTCCAAGTACATTTACTAAATAAAGGTTTTAAATTTATGATGTGTTTTAACTTGAATTTTTTAGGTTAACGTTCAACTAATATTGAAATTTTAAAGCTCGAAACGTTGAAACATGCATCAATGTGTTGAAACGTGTATCAATGTGTCTTCACTGTCAATAGTTTTCCTTTTGTTCCTTTTTAAGTTTCCTTTTTAAGAAAATAAATATAGTCAATTAAGATGATAACAAACTGTTGGTCTTAGTTTCAATATGGCAAACGCTGTTCCTTATTTTCTGTTTTCTAAAAAAACTTCAGTATTTTAAGAATTCTAAATAATAATGACATTTGCTTGCCCTGCATTCTGTGGCATATCTCTGGAACTATTTCAAATCTTGATGATCTGTTTTGTTACAAACAACTGTGAATTTGAAAAAGTTGCTAAGGACCCCTTATAAACCAATATTTCTCCATAAAACGTGCGTGCTATAGTAGAGCAAAATTTTTTGCCGGTATTCAAATATACTTTTCAGAAGCAAGAGAACAAGGGGAAATGAAGATAACCAAATAAGTGATAAAAAAATCGTTTAGCGGAACTCCTGCTGTAAATCAAATAAACTTAACAGATATCAGTGATTTTGTTATAATTGTGTTATTATTTATGGCCTTTTGATTACACTTTAAAAGTATATAAGTAAAATGTTCATTCTTTAATATTTCACATTATGGTATTTGTTTTGCTCGATTTCGAGCGACAGGTCTAGTTATCAAAATATGGACCGAGGTGATCAAAATTATGAATGTCGCCTATTTCCAAGGTGGTCGATAACATATGGGGGGAGCCGGGGGAGCAGGGGAAAACATGCCGGGGAACGCTATGCGTGAAACCGCTGCATGATATATCTAAATCGGTCAAAGATAGAACATCGATCAAAACGTATTTTTAATCAGGAACGTATGGCCAACAATAATGGCTATTAGGACCGAGGTGGTATCTAGTCAAATAGAAGAGTTATAAAATCTACTATATATTTGTCAAATACCACTCACCCATCACCATCGACCACATAGTACAATAGACGGAGCACAAGAAACCGCTACGTGAAGCCTAAATTTGCTTCTACACCCTATTTCTAAAAAATACCCCTTCTATTTAAAATATAAAAAAAATTTTTTTTGGAAATATGATTGACACTATTATCGTTCCAAACTAAAGGTCTCTTCACATGCAAAATTTCAATTTTAAGCCTCAATGCTAAATGGTATAAACTACGAGTTATTTGAAACATGAGCACTGTCAGATTACGCGGTTTTAGGCGCCGTTTTATGTTTCTATACCCAGACAATATGGCGGCCCAGGCCTCACTTGCTGTAATGCAAATAAGATAGCTATGCTCAGTCTATTTCTACTATGTGGTCGCTGATTATCACACAGCCCAAACGATATGACCTAGAATCTTGAAATTTGCGTAGACATTTCTCTTAGGGCGTAGGCATCCGCTAAGAAAGGATTTTACAAAATCCTAAGTTTCAAGTGTTTTTGACGAGGTCGAATTTTTCCAACTTTCCCATTTAAAAGTGTTATGGACGATTTTTTTTACATTTTCAAAGTTCATTCATTCAGCATGCTGAGTTAGCTTCACTAAATGTACATAAGCTGTTACAGCAGATTATAAATTGATTTGTTTCATCACGGTTTTATTATTTTTTTGTTAATTTCTTTTATGGACATAATTATGTACTATATAAAAGTGGACATAATTATGTACTATATAAAAGTTACATTTAGGTTAGTTTTAGTACCTAATCTGTTTAATCATAAATTCAGTATATTGAATCATATTTATTTTGGCAGCGGGAGTTGTAATTGTGCCTGTTACGATGACTTGCCGTTTAATCTAATTCGACCTCTATAGTTTAATGCCTGAAGAGCGTGCTGACTTTTGTAGTTGAGTCTTGAAACTTATTCCCCGCAAGACTGAAAGAAGGGGGTACAGCTGGTGACTTGTAAGCTGGCACTTGGGCCTATAGACTTGTGGGCTGGCGCGGGCAGTATAGGCGCGGGGGTGAGAGGGGAGTGTTGGAGGTACAAGAAAAAGGCCGGGCTGCAAACATTTCTGCTGCCGAACGCCTTCACACGGGTCGCGAGGACGTTGCTGCAACCCGCTTGACGGAACATAATGTTTTTTCATTATCGGTAATTTTTCAGTCTCCGACAGACTGTGCTGTATAGCCTAATCTAATTCTTTGATATATTTACATAGAAATCCTTAAATTATAAAAATATCTGATAGATTACGCGGCTTGAAACGCCGTTTTATGTTTCTATACGTAGACAAGATGGCAGCCTCCGCTTCAATTGCTGTAATGCTAGTAAGGTAGAAACGCTCCTTTTATTTGTATTATGAGCTCGCTGGCTGCCACGAACTTTCCCATGATAAGTCGGTGAACATCAAACGGTCCTCTTGGCGCGGCCGTACTCTCCCACCAATACCATCTCGAATTTCGATTAAATTTGGTTTTATTGCACGTATTACCATAAGGCCTCTTTTATGGACGTCGGACGGTCGTCATGTGACGCTGAGAAAAATGTCAAGCGTATTTTCAGCGTCGAATGAAGACCGTCAAGCGGTCGTCGGGCGCGCATCAAGTAAAGCGAGCATGGGACCGGGCAATCTCCGCACACACAGCTGGTCCATTGATTATTGCTGGACTCTCAGTCAAAGTTTTCGCTGTCGGAGATCCATGTGTGTTGTACATGTTCAAATTAAATAAAAAAACTCGGAATAGATAGAGGTCTTAATTGAAGACATCGTTAAGACGTCCTTTTAATAAACAAAATATCCACAACAAAAACGGTTATAAGGCTTGAGGTTGTATTTCTAATAATAATTGAATCATAAAATAAAATATAGAAAACTGTGATTTTTAGACTACTTTTTTGAACAAATATTGAGCTAATTTCCGGGTGTCGCTAAGAAGAGTGACCAAATACTTTTTCTGATCATTACAATAAGGACTATATTCATAACGGAAACGCATATTGATACGTTTCCGGTTGGTCGAAAACTTGGTAGGAGGGTAAAAATGGCGGAAGGCTTATGCGCTGAAACCACAATATATTTAGAAAGGTTCATCGGTCAAAATGTCATTTAAATTTAACAAATGTGGAGAACATAAATGGTTACTAGGCTCGAGGTCGTATCTCAATTAATAAACGAGTTATAAAATAAAACATAGAAAAATGAGATTTTGAAAAAATGATTGAAAACATTTAACACTAATCCGCACAAAATCAAACCAAACTATAAATAGAATAAATATCCATTCAAACTATTAATTCAAAATAACCTTCAAACAATTTAAAATTAGTTATTTACTAATCAAATGATTTTCCTATCCTGCATATAAATAAAAACAACCTGAATCAGCTGTGGTGGTTTAAAATTAACAAGTGCATGACGATGGGCACTTGAATGGGCCCTTTGAAAGGTTGTAGGACGCAAACTGGATTTTCCCAGACTTGAGACCAGTTACAATCGATTTCTGGTGGCTTAAAACCCCAAATTAAACAAAAAAATCAAAAATCTTAGGACGAAATAAAAATGTTGCCCGTACAAACTTTGCTTATCTTAGAGTATAGGATAATACCATTAAGAAATGACATTAAGAGTAAAATATATGCGTTTAAAACCCACGACTCATTCGAGAAATTCTGCGATCAGAATAGAGCGTTGCGCAAACGATCATCACGCGCATTGTAACAGGTTTGTCCGTGGTTGCCCTCACATCCGCAAACGACCGCTGTCCACCTTGGCTTGCACGGACACGCGCCGTTTTACATCGGCTTTAAAATGATCCAGATTGAGCTACATTTTTTAAATTGTTGTTTTGTTTACTCAAGGCGGATTTATGCTGGTACATGAAACGCCATATTCTAATTTAGTTAACTGCTCAATGTTGGTATGCTGACTGTAGTATTAGTCAGTTTCGTTACAGGAGGGTGCCAAAAGATTCCAGGCCTGAAAGGCGTACCGGGCTACGTACTAGTATAAGTACAATAGAATCTCAAAGCCCAGACCGTCCATAAGACCAATGTTAATTTTAGCATTGGGCTTATGGACGGTATGGGCCTTGTGGTTTGATTCAAACTAAACCCGTATCCCTGCGGCCCATAGCAGGGGCCTGATCCCCCCGGCCCTGGCTGTGAATCGCCTACCTCGGTCCTAGACGCCTGTGACGCCTGTGACATGTGCCATCCGAATAAATCTTACCAATGCCAATGTCATAACTCTATCTGGAAAATATTTCAGGAAATAACGGGTGAGTCGTCAGACAAAAAAAATCCCTGGCGATTTAAGATGTAGATTGTTATAGACCACGTTTGTAAAACGGGGTTTTACCAGTTTTACCACTTACAATCATTCATAAAAACATCAAATTTTATCAGCTGATGAAGTTATATCACATTTCACGAATTAGTTAACATTGCGCCAACATACATAAGGTAAATAAATTCATTGTAAAATATATTTGTATGGAAATTATTGGAACTCTAATTAAATTTCTTCATCTATTCTACGTCATGCTCATCGTTCTGGTAATAATTGTTGACATTTCATTTTTCAATGGCTTTGTAACGTAAATGGTTTTTACAATTGACAAGTTACACCGCTACATTGTTAATCTATGGATCTGTTAAATGACCATTCATGATCATAAGGATTATGTGTATGTACAGTTCGCGCATTATATTTCCGGCTATGACTACTACGCTACTAACCGTATCATATGATATTTTAAACATATAATTTTGGTAAACACTGCGTTTGACGAACAGTGGGATTGTAGAACAATGTTTTCAGAAACGTACCCCCTCTCCCCATCCGCGACGTGCAACCAGCTGACTCTGTCATAGCCTGAGATAAAATGTTTGAACTGTAGTAGTGTATATTAATGTCCTCACTAAGACTCTTAAATGTAATAGTCCTCACATAGTCACTAAATACTTATTTTAACGGTTTTTCGTGTGTATCCTCACTTGGAAGATTAAAAGCAACAGTTCTCAGATAGTCGGCAATTACTAAATCTAACGGTCATTTGGAGTGTGTCCTCAGAGTGATGGGCTATTTTCATGGTCCTCACACAGTATGGTCCGTAACAAAAAAACCAAAAATCAACGAACAAAAACAAGGTTTTGAATTTAGTTAAAAAACAATATTAACAACAAATTGTAATAAAGATAATTTAAAAAAAATCAATATTTCATGTTGTCCTCAGAACGTACAGATGTTACACCGGGTCTTCAGAAAGTACCATATACAAACCTGTGTGTGTGTGTGTGTGTGTGTGTGTGTGTGTGTGTGTGTCTGTGAGCACGATAGCACCCATAAAAATAGTCCGAACTTAATCAAAGTACAGACAAAGAAGGTAAATTGACAGAGTAAATGAAGGTGCAGACATGTAAGGTGGTAATCCCTCGGATGAGTTCATAAGCCAGCATGATCGGCCCATTATAATGGGGGTTAATGATGGGTAAACCCATTCAAATATGGGAGTTTTGAGTTTTTTACATGAATAAATTTGAATAATCTAATTTTATTTTAAACCATTGAATTCAGCTCGAAAAACAAACAGTATTTTGAATCATTGCTATATACCCATTAGTTACCGGACAGCGATTAATCTAAGATTGACATGAAATATAAAAGAAAAACGAAAGTTTGGCAACATGACGTATATGTGGGGTGATAGAATAGGACCAGAAATTTAATACTATACCACTCATGTTACCGTCAAAACTTAGGTTTGGGAAATATGGGTGAATAATGTAGTCACTATGCGATGAACGGACAGTGATCCATTTAAGTTTGACATGAAATATAAAAAAACGGAAATGTGGAAACATGACGTATACATGGTGTGATAGAATGGGACCAGAACTTTAGTATTATACCACTCAAGTTACCGTCAAAACTTACGTTTGGGAAATGTGGGTGATTGAAGTAGTCATTATGCGATATACGGACAGCGAATTATCTAATTTAGACATGAAATGTAAAAGAGAAACGGAAGTGAGGCAACATGAGGTATACATAAGGTGATAGAATAGGACCAGGACTTTAGTATTATACCACTCAACTTACCGTCAAAACTTAGGTTTGAGAAATATGGGTGATTAAAGTAGTCACCATGCGATGTACGGACAGTGATCCATCTAAGATTGACGTGAAATATAAAAAAGAAACGGAAGTGTGGCAACATGACGTATACATAGGGTGATAGAATAGGACCAAAACTTAAATATTATAACAGTCATGTTACCATCAAAACATAGGTTTGGGAAATATGGGTGATTAAAGTAGTCACTATGCGATGCACGGACAGTGATCCATCTAAGATTGACGTGAAATATAAAAAAGGATTGGAAGTGTGGCAACATGAGGTATACATAGAACGATGTACGTAGAATAGGACCAGAACTTAAATATTATACCAGTCATGTTACCATCAAAACAAAGGTTTGGGAAATATGAGTGATTAAAGCAGTCGATAAGCTATGTGCGGACAGCGTTCCGTCTAGGTTTGAAATGAAATATAAAAGAGAAATGGAAGTGTGACAACATGAGGTAAACATAGGGCGATAGAATAAGACCAGGACTCTAGTATTATACCACTCAAGTTACCGTCAAAACTTAGGTTTGGGAAATATGGGTGACTGAAGTAGTCACTATGCGATGTACGGACAGCGATCCATCTAAGTTTGACATGAAATATAAAAGAGAATCGGAAGTGTGGCAACATGAGGTATACATAGGGTGATAGAATAGGACCAGGCCTTTTGTATTATACGCCTCAATTTACCGTCAAAACTTAGGTTTGGGTAATATGGGTGATTAAAGTAGTCACCATGTGATGTACGGACAGCGATCCATCTAATTTTGAGATGAAATATAATATAAAAACGGAAGTGTGGCAACATGAGGTATACATAGGGTGATTGAATAGGACAAGGTCTCTAGAATCATACCATTCAAGTTACCGTCAAAATTTAGGTTTGGGAAATATGGGTGCTTAAAGCAGTCAATAAGCGATGGGCGGACAGCGATCCGTCTAATTTTGACATGAAATATAAAAAAACGGAAGTGTGGCAACATGAGGTATACATAGGGTGATAGAATAGGACGAGAACTTTAGTATTATACCACTCATGTAACCGTCAAAACTTAGGTTGTGGAAATATGGGTGATTAAAGTAGTCACAATGCGATGTACGGACAGCGATCTTTCTAATTTTGTCATGAAATATGATAGAAAAACGGAAGTGAGGCAACATGAGGTATACATAGGGTGATAGAATAGAACCAGGTCTTTAGAATTAAACCATTCAAGTTACCGTCAAAATTTAGGTTTGGGAAATATGGGTGATTAAAATAATCGATAAGCGATGTGCGAACAGCGATCCGTCTTGCTTTGAAATGAAATATAAAAAAAAACGGAAGTGTGGCAACATGAGGTATACATAGGGTGATGGAATGAAACCAGGACTTTAGTATTATACCACTCAATTTACCATCAAAACTTAGGTTTGGGAAATATGGGTGATTAAAGTAGTCACTATGCGATGTAAGGACAGCGATCCATCTGAGTTTGATATGAAATATATTAGAAAAACGGAAGTGTGGCAACATGAGGTATACATAAGGTGATAGTATAGGAAAAAAACTTTAGCATTATACCACTCATGTTACCGTCAAAACCTAAGGGGAAATATCGGTGATTAAAACAGTCGATAAGCGATGTACGGACAGGGATCCGTCTAAGTTTGACATGAAATATAAAAGAAAAACGGAAGTGTGGCATCATGAGGTATACATAAAGTGATAGAATTGGACCAGGACTTTATTACTATACCACTCAATTTACCATCAAAACTTAGGTTTGGGAAATATGGGTGATTAAAGTAGTCACTATGCGATGTACTGACAGCGATCCATCTAAGTTTGACATGAAATATAATAGAATAACGGAAGTGTGGCAACATGAAGTATACACAGAATGATAGAATAGGACCAGGACTTTAGAATTATACCATTTAAGTTACTGTCAAAACCTACGTTTGGGAAATATCGGTGATTAAAACAGTCGATAAGCTATGTGCGGACAGCGATCCGTCTAAGTCTGACATGAAATATAAAAAAAACGGAAGTTTGGCAACATGAGGTATACATAGGGTGATAGAATGAAACCAGGACTTTAGTATTATACCACACAATTTACCATCAAAACATAGGTTTGGGAAATGTGGGTGGTTAAAATAGTCGATAAGCGATGTGCGGACAGCGATCCGTATAGGTTTGAAATGAAATATAAAAAAACCGAAGTTTGGCATCATGATGTATACATAGGGTGATAGAATAGGACCAGGACTTTAGTACTATACCACTCAAGTTACCGTCAAAACTTAGGTTTTGGATATATGGGTGACTAAAGTAGTCACTATGCGATGTACGGAAAGTGATTTTTCTAAATTTGACATGAAATATAAAAGAAAAACGGAATTGTGGCAACATGACGTATACATAGTGTGATAGACTAGGACCAGGACTTTAGTATTATACCACTCAAGTTACCGTCAAAACGTAGGTTTTGGAAATATGGGTGATTAAAGCAGTCGAAAAGCGATGTGCGGACAGCGATCCGTGTAAGTTTTACATGAAATATAAAAGAAAAATGCAAGTGTGGCTGCATGACGTATACATAGGGTGATAAAATAGGACGAGAACATTAGTACTCTACCACTCATGTTACCGTTACAACTTAAGTTTGGGAAATGTGAGGGATTAAAGTAGTCACTATGCAATATACGGACAGCGATCCATTTAGGTTTGACATAATATATAATAGAAAAACGGAAGTGTGGCAACATGAGGTATACAGAGGGTGATAGAATAGGATCAGGACTTTAGTACTATACCACTCAAGGTACCGTCAAAACCTATGTTTGGGAAATACGGGTGATTTAAAGCAGTCGATAAGCGATGTGCGGACTGCGATCCGCACATCACCACCCAGGGCCCAGTCATTAGTGGCAAGACAAATGCATCTCCCCTCTTTGGGAAATGTACAGACAAAGTCATCCAGTGGGCGTCACTGGACATGAAATCAACATTAGCTATTTTTTTAAGAATAAAAAAAGTGTCACGCGTCCTTTGGCGTGTTACGATTTGGGATATCCACCCTTTGACAAAGGTCTCTCAAAGTCACTGTTTAGGTATGCAAAAAAAATTATGAATTCCATAACAATCTATATATACATATGTATAGTTCCATTTTAATCTGTATATATATTATAAAATTACGTAAGAAAAACTTTTGTGCAGAAATTGTGGGTTTTCGGCATGTCACATTATGGTGGGAGACGTCTCTAATTGAAAGTCTTGATGTCGGGAACTTAGGAAAAAATACAGACATATATTTCTAAAATTTTAAATTTGAAAGTCTACTATGTTGTACAGTCTTGATACGCCGTTTGCAGCATCAATTTAACAGGGGTTAAGGTACGCATTCGCTATTCAGGCGATATTTATATGACCTCGGATTATCCAGATTTTTTGCTATCCGGATCGGTGTTCCGCCACATTAATCCGGATAATCCGAGGTGTGCTGTACATAATTGTTCTTGAGTTTATCTTATCTGTCGTGTATCCAAAAATGGTTTACAAAGTAATTTACTGGTATGTAGCATTTTTTGTATGTTCTAATTTTACTTTGTAGGCCCGATCGGGTCCGGCAGGTCAAAATATTACTGAATATTCCTTGAAAAATTTTAATACCGACCCAGTCGGTCACCAACCTTTTTTTACATGTAATTTTATTTTGATGTAATTGGTACAGTGGAACCTGGATAATTCGAACCTCAAGGGACCAGCTAAAAACTTCGAATTATCCATAAATTCGAATTAAAGAAGTTCTAAAGAATGGGGCCAAAACATTAAAGCTCCACATTGTGAATTAACCTCTTTATTCAATTGACACTCTAAAAGAATAAATTCACCAACAAACGCTAATTATAAATAAGGGTTCAAAAACTGTATCATAAAACAGAAATAACTATCTTAAAGTATAAACTACGTACGACGCGACGTACGATAACACAAAGAAACATTTCTGCTAGAAAAAATACAGTACGTTCTGCTACTTCTGAACTTGATACAAGCTACCAACTTAACTTCGTATAACATTGACAATTGCACACTCATTGACTTTCCGCTAAAGTGAGTGTTTTATAGGTCGGAGATTTTGTCGACATGGTCACTACACTCATTTAACGTTATGTAAAAACTTTTAAACAATTAAAAACAAGATACTGCACAAATTAAAAAAAAACACTTGTTTGAAGGACGATTGAAAATAACGCAATGCTGCACTGGAATTCGGAAGTTAGTTTGGCAGGTGGGGGAAGGGAAGGGGGTCGCAGCGTTGAGTAGCCTTTGTGTCGACACAGAAAACTGCGCATCAGGTCTGGCGCATGGCTCGTCTGCCGGGAGCAGTTCTACACAGAATCAAGCGCGAAAAGACTAATAGTGGCGCTGTCACGGCGAGCGCAACCCTTTCCGAACCCAGTCAGCGTTCTGTACTGTTTTGTTTACATTATTAGTGTCGCGTTAGAAGCGATGTTATGGCACGGTGGGAGGTGGAAGGGATGAGTCATTTGACCTTTGACCATAACCTGACACGCTATAGGTCTGGCGTTAATTTTGTATTGAACGTCGTAGTAAAACGTGTTTTCCAATGAATTTGTAACTATTTCCAGTCGTGGAATGAAAGTAATGTACCTTAATTTGGCACTTCAAATTCGAATTATCCAAAATAAAATTCGTATTATCCACGATTTTTTAGCATTGTTTAGATACAAAATGCTAGGACTAAGAAAAATATTCGAATTAAAGAAGATTTCGAACTATACAAGTTCGAATTATCCAGGTTCCACTGTATTACCATTTCAGTTTTCTTGAATTTTTTGTTAGTTGTGGTTTAAAATTAGCTAAAAAACGTATGACCGTGACAGAAAACAATATACTTTTTCAGTATTAAGTGAAAGTTATCAATTTAATTGGACTCTTTTCTCTGTGAAAAAATTTATAAAGAAATATCTCCCAGTCTACACGATGTCTGGTTTGTGAGTCTTAACACATTCGCTGCTGATGACGAACTTGTGAATTTGTGTTTCGCACCATTTTCTTTTTCCAGCCATTTTTCCTGCTTTTTACTTTGTGTTTTGCCAAGTGTTTTATTCCAGTATTTAGTTAGGTTCTTGACTTTTGACACAGACATCAGGCGTATTAGTTATATTGACTATATTGTTTATATTGGTCACATTGGCTCTTATTTGGTGTAATGTGCTAATTATATTTTGATGTAATGTGCTTTTAATTATTTTTTTAATCGTAATATGCATTATGTACAGTATAATGCATATTACGATTATGATACTGTAAGAGAGTACTGTGTAAAAATAAAGTACATAACATCATAAATACCATCAATTGAATTGTTTTGAATTAAATAAACTCATAGATAGAATGTTTAAGTTGATTTGGCTCATCATAAATAGTTGTCAGCTTTTGTTTTGTATTCATATTTATATTGAATAATAACAATTTTATGTAGTATTGGTTTCAGTAATATCGACATGCATTGTCAAATTAGTGCGAGCTTATGGTCGATGGCGATGCACCTATTGTTGACACGTGTAATCAGCTGATCGGTGGAAGCGAGAAGTCTCTGCATGTCCATTATTGTCCATCGCCAAGCAGTTCTTTCGGTCGGGTCAACTTGATAACTGTGCGGGTGTGAAGTGTCTAGTGTAGTTTTAGTGATAGTTTTATGTTATTTTGGATTGTGATGACTATAAGGAGAGTTACACATAGGTAAGCCTACCTACTATAGATTCAATTATCTTACAAAAATTAGTTTATTTCAATGATTATGCAACTTTCCTTCCTTCGTTTTCTTACGTAATTAAATATGGGCCATGACTTTATTAAAAATATGACTATGACCAATAATAAATTAGCGATACAGGAAACAAAACAACAATGGATGTAATGAAAGATATTTATTTATTTATTGGTTGGTTTACAGGGTTAGGAATAATCATGCCTTTTTCTAAAGCAATCTTTTTTTGTTAAACATTGTTTCATGATAAATAAATGATGTTTGGAATTTAAAGTCAAAACTAATTAATGCGAGATTGTACAACTAAGTTAGGCCGAATTTACAATTGTTGTTTCTTGATTACATTAAACATTATTTAACTTAAATAAGTACCTATATTTGTTAGATTTCTTTTTATTTGTCAAGTATATTTATTACATTTCTTTTTATTTGTCAAATAACTTCATAAAAAATAACCCCCCTCTAGAGAATTTTTAGCGTCTTGGGTTAAGGCTTATTGCCAATTATAATTGATAATACAGAAACCTCGGTTTGGTATTCATGGCTGTTGCACATTTGTAGACAAAGGAAATATTCTGTCTATTACTTTTTTTTTTGAAGCTATTCTTTTCAACTTTTACTTTTTAGAATATAATGTGTTCATTAAGTTAATAGTTCATAGTTTGTTAAGTTATGGGAACAGTTTTAATTTTGACTTGATCCATGTTTTACTGATTTGTCGTTTATTAAATTAAATTATAAATGAGTTTAAAACTCATTTAGAAGTAAGTTACCATTCCAAGCCCAAAATAAGCAGCAAATCTCAATTATTTCGTTTATCTTCACCTTTTAGCAAGTAATACGATCAAAGTACCAACTGTTGTAGTTGTTATGCCTGTGTTTTTATAAACTTTATGAATTAATTGTCGCTGATAAAAATTATTGTTTTATCGTTACATATTTTTATGTTCGGTATACTTTTTAAGTTAAAACCACCCAATTTTCCCGCAGAAAACCCTAATACTCATTCCCCATGTTATTATTATGAAGCTTTAAAAAAGTCATATCTCGCTCTGTTGAATTGAAGTATGTTTTTATGCAATTGAAATTCGCTGAGTGTGCAGGTCTGCTGCAACGGGGGTATTCAGGCTTTATATATATAGACTGCCATATATTCCCAATAATATATTCCGCAGCTTTGCCCGCTGAAAGGATAACAACCATCAACCTTTTGTGTGTACAATCAAAACCTTTTTTGTCAACACATACAAAAAGCTTTTTTGCGATAAACATTCGTTGTCAATACATATTATATTTTTACTTCAAACATAAAAGTACTTCTTACACACACTAAGTCCTTGACACTGCCAAGTATTGGGTCCAATTAATGTAGTTTGAATAGCCTTTTTCAAACTCTTTCAAGCGGTGATTTAAAACATCGTTTTTGATGTTCATGTAAAGGTTGTATTCTGATAAAATTTTAAACATTTCAAAGCTTCTTTAAAGCTCCAAAGTATTACCATGTAAAAATGTTTTACCCCCAAAACATTTTGCACAGTTTCCTGTTTATTTATGTTTTCACACAAATGAATATATATAGCCCGTGTGAATAAGATGTACATATTTGGCACATTTTAATAACCAAAACTATTAAAGTACAAGCAAGTATTTTATGGTCATCTGCTGCATTAGTAGGCATTATTTAAGATAATCATTCATTAAATCATTTAAATCTCTAGCAAAAATTATTTCAATTTTTAGTGCTTAAGATATTAAATGCTTAAGGTTTTGTTTCTGATTTTGTGGTTTCAGAATTGCGTTACCAGCAATTTAAGTCACTTAATTCTATTATTCGTCGTATTATTGTAAATACCTCTGAAAAAATGTAATGAATTACGATTTGTAGCTAGAAATGTGTTCGTTTAGGAAAGAAATGACATGGAATAATATGGAAAAAGTAATACGTAACGAAACGCCTTAAATGCTTACTTTCTTCGGTTTTTTAAGTTACTAAAATATCATCTGGAAATATTAGTTTTGAATTTCAATAGCGTATATGAAATTTTTAAATGCCACTTCTTTAAGCAAATCTCGCATTTATAGAAAAAAATAAAAACTGAAGGAAATAAAAGTAAGGATGAAGAAGACAGGTTGAGTGGTTATTCAGACATGGATTGTCCTAAGAAATCCTTTGAATAGATTCACTTGTGTATACTTTTGTGGGACTTCAGTGTGGAATAATCTCACATCACAAGATAGGTTGTACAACCGTGTATCTAAAGTTAGTACTGCTTAGTATCTAAAAAGTTAGTACCGCTGAAAGAATCAATCTGTCTAGCTATAAAAATGCTTGAGAGAATGGTACATTTTATGGTTTTATGATTCGTGTAAACCCAACGTAAGTTTGGGCCTTCCACGTTTGAGTATAAGCCCACTCGGCTTGGTCTTCGTAATATGGGCTAATTTTGAAAGTTGTTTTCCTTTTTCAATGGTCATAAAAATTGAATCCTCCAATTTCAAAATGCAAATTAAAATGGCAATAGAATATTAATAAGCCCTGTACTTTTTTGTAATTTACTGTGTTTTGTATGCAACTTCTCACACAACTTGTTAAAGTGGTCTATTTAATTTCTCAAATTGTACAATGCTTGAATTTATGTTACTGAATGGTGAGAAATAAATATTTTTATTTATTTAGTATATTATACTGATTTTATGATACAATTGTACATACATTAAGCAAATACTACGTCACCGAACCTGACAATGTACTTGCTGCTTGATTATTACTTTTTACTTCTCCATCCGTCGACTCCCGGGATAAGAGTGTAGGACAGGACAATATACCCTCTGCAGAATGTCACAGGTATATCCTTAGGTGATTGCAAGAATATACCTTTGAGTACATCTATAAAAAAATTTAAAGCTTCGATATTTTCCCCGAAAAACATTTGGCCAACAGAATAGGTATTTAAAGCCACGACAAGATGGCTTTGGTTCCGAAATGACAACTGGGCTACTGATTCACTATTTACATTTCAAGATTGAGCTGTGCAAATCAAATCCGACCTCAATATACTGCTAATAATTCCGTTTTATAACTACAAAAAAACTCAATTATTTGGCAAATAAGCCTTCTGTTTCACAAGCCGGTTCGATGTGTCACAAACTACAAACAGAATCACAGAACACATCATTGCTGGCAATACTCCTGTATCACAGACAAGCCTGGGCCCTAGGAGGTTTTATAATCAAGTAAAAAGGTATGTTTTAATTAAGGTGTTTATAGGTTTGAGGTTACTTCAATTAATATAACCTGTTTAACTTGCAAATATATAAAGTCAAAAAAATTATGACTTTCTACAAAGTTTGTTAAAAGTTATAATTTTTTACAAATTATTTAATAATCTATTATACTTTTTAAATATTTCGTTATAATTATTTTTCGAGGCAGGACCAAAATACCTCTGTTGCAGCAGACCTGTATAATCAGAGAATTTCAAATGCTTTAAATCGTTTAGAAGAAGCCTCACGAAAAGTAAAATCAACACATGTCCATTAATATATTAATATGCACGCAAAAATAATCCACGTAAAAATAACATTAGAGATAAATATTGCAGGTTTTGCTGCCACAGAAATTTGAAAGGGGAAATTTCACTACCTTTGACACTTCTAAGTATTGGGCCCTGGATACCTATTAAGGGTACATCAAAAGGCTGTGAAGATATTTTCATATTATGTTCGGTTGTTCTTCGCTGAATGTTAAAACCTTTTTGGGATTTATTTATATGCCGTCGAAGAGTATTTGACTAGCATTTTATATTATGAATTCAAAAGACCTTAAAAAGCAAAAACACTCTGCAGATATCAATGATATCTTGCAGTCTTATGGTTTCTAAATGTTTCAGTCCCAATACATCTTAGTTGACTTTTTCTTTTTTCGTATTAATTTTCCCATCTTATTTTCCGATTGTTTTATTGAAAAAAAAATTATACCCAACCGTGTGCTCACTATTACATGTCACTATCTGGAATATATATACAAATAAATGTTAAATGTGAATGAGAGAAAATGTGAGGACATCTTCTCTCTCTCTCTCTCTCTCTCTCTCTCTCTCTCTCTCTCTCTCTCTCTCTCTCTCTCTCTCTCTCTCTCTCTCTCTCTCTCTCTTTCTCTCTCTCTCTCATGCAGTTATTATAAAGAATAAATTTCTTTCTTTAAGGTCAACCCTGACTCTATTGCTCTACTAAGTGGTAGAGTCCAAACGGCTTTAACTTAAAAATATGGATCTTTAAAACTGCTTTTTGATGCTTTATCTTTCATCCTGCATATGTGATTGTGTCCAAAATTCTTTTTAGTTTTGATATTATGGATAATAATATTGAAAGCTTATACGAAATATTCTTCGATAAGATATTCATGCATCTAATGTAATTGTTTAAAAATCAAAGTCTAAGTTGTTTGCACAGTTAGTAAGCTGACATAATTCATTCCATATCCAAAATGGGAGCAGTAATCGTAGATAAGTGCAGCAGTTAACCTAGTTGATACGAGACAAAGTTGACGCTGAAGACAGACTATGATAGCAGAAGCTAACACAATCTTGCTAATTTCGGATGATAACTTCTTCTTCAGCGGATGAATAACTTTGTAGCAGAGGTTTTTAATACTTCCAAGAAATCGTGAGCAAACCAAGTGGTATTTTTTACAGTCAGTCTTCTGCCTTTTTTAATATTCAGGTACGAAAAATTACATTTTTTAAGATTTTTTTGTTCAATGTTATTTTGATTGGGAGAACTGAACATTGAGGGATACTGAGGCCAGTGTCTTGGGACCCTTTAAAGACACATGTACACGTCAAGAGTCTTAAAAACGACTTGATGTCATTAATATAGATGCAGCAGTTTGGCCAGAATCTTCTGTACATAAATCAGTGTTATTCTTTTGTTAATTGGAAAAAGGTTACATACCTTGAATAACTGTCTTCAATTCATGTAATCTGTCTGATTTACTCGACACCTGTGATGTCATTTTCAAAATCATCATACAAGAATGATAATGATAATCATTCTCTTTGGTCGTCATAAAATTTAAAATTCTTTTGTTTACATAAATAATAGTATTTGATTTGTATAAACAACTATAACGACCAGGATTGGTTCAAAATCTATGTCATCTAAACGTTTGCTTGATGGTATATCGAAACAAACATTAAATGTGAATGAGAGAAAATGTGAGGATAGTCTCTGTCGCTTTCTATCTCTTCAAACCAACATAGAAGAAAATAGATTTGTTGGAACAACAAAACATAGGTAAACTAAGCAAAAAGCATTTGCAGATATACAACCTGCAATTGTTTTTGTTCGGTTAACCAATGTCATTTGGTTGAAACTCATTGGCTGGGATAGCAAATTTAGTTTGTAGAAATAACAAAACATTGGTGATTTTGGCAAACAAAATTATTGTAAAAATATTAAATGTATGGAACATTTTGTTTGCAATACCAATGTGTTTCTTATTAATACAATGCACATTGGTATTTATAGCAAGTGTGTTTTTAACAAATTAATATTAGTAAATCCAACAAAATAATTCCGACAAAACCATTTTTGTATCAGCAAATAAATTTGTAACAATCGCTCAACAAATGCGGTGTTGTTGATTTCACCAATGTATTTTTTTTGTGAATAAATATTGCGCTCAGTTGTCTGTGTGAGCTGAGGGAGCCAGATTGTTTGTAAGCCATAAACTAATGCATTAAATCACACGAATCCCTTGAATGGGCATGGGCAGTTAGCTCCCGACCTCAAAGCCATTCAGCAGCCTCCTGCAACCAAACCCAATCAATTCCAGCCTATAACGGATGGCAGGAACACTTATTGACGGGATGAGTAATGGTTAAGGTACGAAAGTCTCTCTCTCTCTCCTCTCTCTCTCTCTCTCTCTCTCTCTCTCTCTCTCTCTCTCTCTCTCTCTCTCTCTCTCTCTCTCTCTCTCTCTCTCTCCCTCCCTCCCTCCCTCCCTCCCTCCCTCCCTCTCTAACATGGAAATTATCTTTAGATTTATTTATTTATTTGTTCATTCCAACGGATACACCATTTTATTATGACGCCAATAGGTTATAATTATCTTCCACAAGAAAAACATTGAGACAGAGAATAAAAAACAGCTTAGTCTAGCGACAATATAACAACAAAGTGATGAAAACAATAACAGTTACTACAACTATACCAACAACAATAACAATGACAGTACTCATACCATAGCAGTGACATAAATGAATGTATAAAAAAATTAATAGTAAACTTTACATTAACAATGTGGTCATAACAATGTGAATAAGCAGTGTGCACATTTATATATTCAATCAATCAAAATGTTAGAGAAAGTATAACATTCAATAAATAATAGAATAAATAATATATAAAAGTAACAAAGGTGGGTGTATGATTTCAAGTGACAAAAACATGCATAGTTGCGTTTTAAACACTTGTACTACTTCACATTTACTAGTGTTGCCCTTTAAGGGCACCACTTTAAACCACCTACTGAAACGCACTGATTTGATTCGAGTGTGGTTAGATGGGTAAGTTGGATTTCCGACAACTATTTTAGGAGTAATGAAAATAAGGTTTACCTGTAATCATTGTTAGAGTTAAATTTAAAAGTAATTCTGTTCTTTGTTCAGGATCTATCCGGCAAGGATCTAACGCCTATTTTTCGGCCTATTTTTCTAGGCAGTTATACAATATCTACCAACAAAACAAAAATAAAACTATTCAAGTAATTGTTTACCTAATCACATCTTTACTAAGATATATTATTGTTAAGAATTCTGTCAGGCTAAATCATGAATCCAAGTACCTTAAAATGTACTAATGGATAAAAAAAAATTAAATAACACATTATTATTCAAAACAAATTTGGTAGTAGGTAAGGCGACCAATGAGTAAAATTCTGCGTACAAAGGTCAACGAGGATGTTTTATACTGAGTAAAAGTATAGACTTCAGCATTTAATGGCTCATAATGCTGTATAATTTGAGACATTATCATGCTAACAAACCAATTCCCTATAGAAAAGACAATGTAAACTAGGTATGATATATTACATAAATGTACTGTTATGTTAATGCAGTGAATGATAAATTAGCAGGCAGAAAAAATAATTACATTTTTTACAGACAGAGTATTATCTAAAATCAGAGAATCACTTGAATAGCTTAAGGCCAGGATTTAACCTTAGATCAGGGGCATTACCTCCCCATTAGAGAGTAAAAGACGGTTTAAGAGTCAATACAAATAATGTGTAAATCCTCTTTGCTGGCAGGCGTTACTGCGAGTCTAATGATTCTTATAAGTCTATTTTAATTCTGCCAATAATTTTTCGATGAGGAGCTTAAAACTCACTTTGGCAATATAATTTCAGCTACAGTAAGAAGTATCACATGAATGAATATAAAAGCATATCTTTACATTTCTCGGTATAGTTAAAAGTTAAGTCGCCATGTCAACTGACAAATAGGCCAGCGGTTCCTTTTTGCAGGAGTTGTCATTTATTTGCTTTTTAATTTTAAAATAAACGAACAATAAGTTAAGACTGTGCATATATAAAAAACACCAACATAATAGTACACTAAGTAATATAATTTATTTTCAAGCAAACAAATCACTCTGAAGTAATTTTTATCACAGAAATGCTGATTGATTTGAATTAATCATGAAAGTATTGACAATTTGAACAGACTTTTTGGTAAAAGAAATTTATTTTGAAACAATCGTGATTTTAAAGCAATATTTTTTTAGTATTCCATATATTTAAAAAATGTATCAATAAACTTCCGTAAACTATATACCATTTATTAATATACTACTGAAACAAGTAGAATATGATTATGTCTTCTGCGAAACAAGTGTGTTCTTGAAGGCAAAATACTGTAAACAGTTTTGTAAGTTTGTAGAATCTAGCTATTTTAAGAAATAAAGTTTATTAATATTTAAAACATTACAGTTTGTGCTTAGAATTTGAAATAACATGGTTATTTTTAGATGAATCATTAATCAAAAGAATGCAATTTTTAATTATATATTTCTTTTGCTTTATACTTGTAATCACGACCAATTTAACGTTGTGAGCTATTCTGTTTATTACTTAACCGTAACTGAGTAAAATTGTTAATGTTTTATTTAAAAGTTTATCTTGTTACGACTTATGCACTGTAATGCACGTTTTAAATAAAAGTAAGTGAGTCATAATTATTATTAACTAAACTATTCGCTTAATACGGATCCACTCAAATCGTCACGGCACCCTCTGAGTCAAATCAATTATTACAGCATATATTTCAACAAAATCGCGATATACATAAAATCAAATTTGCTTTTGTATATAGTGATACAATAAATTGATCAATGTAAGGGGGCTTAAGAATCGAAACTTCGAATCAGCAAAAACTTAAGTGTCATAGGCAGGAGTGTAGTGGATGAGAAATACAATTTTATATTTTCCTTTATCAGGGAAAAATTGTTTTTAAGATTTATTTATTGTTGTTTGCATTTTGTTTCATATGTGGTCCATAATATTAAATATAAATTCAATGAGAGCACTTATAATTTTATAGGTTGATAAATAAACCAATAAAGGCAAAAAATAAGTAAAGTGGTTAACCTTATTGATAATAACATAATAGTCGTGTTAAACTATATATAAATCTAAACATGTTTTTTATGAATGACCAATAAAATGGCGTCAAACCAAAGCGCCCCTCTCTCTCTGTCAGCGTTGTAGATGACGTTTTAATTAAAACAGAATCCCCATTGTTGTCAGGGTTGGACTCTTCACCTTCTGAAAATTCCAAAGCTGCTCCTCTTCGTGACATTTTGGCCCCGTTTGTTTAAAATATTGTTAAGTTTGGATTTCATCAATATTCAAACTTATGTAGGTGTTATTCAAAATATTTAAATTTTTTACTGTGGTGGGACAGTTATACAATTGCATTACAACCATCAAACTTAAAATTAAAATCTTCTAACTATAAATAATTTATTAAATGCATTTAACTTGTCTACATATTTCCCAAAATGCTTGTTCTCAAAATTCACTTATCGAGTAAAAGGCACGCTCCAAAAGGTGTTTCTTTAAAAGAATTTTGAATTTTGATTCTGAATTTACTAAATTAATATTTTCAGGTAATTTGTTTAATAATTTAGGCCCAATATTTTGAGGTAGTATTGCGGCTAATTCCAATCGGTGTTGAGATTGCCTGTGATAGTGCCTTTGTCTGGTATTATAATTATGAATATCTGCAGTTATACAGTATATACTGCTAAATATATACTATAGTATATACTATGAACTGCTAATATATATTATATCCGCGGATAACTGAATGGTTTACATCACCCAGTTCCTGACAGGTCTTGGCTACTGTTGTCTGTACCTCACTGGATGCAGGTGGTCCGGACACGACGGAGACGAGGCACACCACCCTTTCTTCGTGTGCCACCGCTTTGATGAAGGACGGACTTCACTCGCCAACTCAGTTGACGGTCATCTGACCCCAGATAACATCTTGGGAATTGTGCTTCAGGGCGGTGACAGCTGGAACGCTGTGGCTTACTTCGTTCTGTCCACACTGCGCTAAAAGAGGAGAGACGGGTGTCTGGAGTGACCCAAGAATGGAGGACAGCAAAAGGTTGATCATCAACTGAGGAATGCCGAAAGAGACAGAAGCTAAAGAGTCCCGAAAGGGATAGAGGTCACACATTGTGATATCGCAAAGAGCTGACGTTCGGGTCGATCGCAATGAATGTGGTGACAGCACGCTGTGGGTAGCTGTGTATGGGTTCTTTTGTGTTCTTTTTATTGTCAAACTTAGTGCATCAACTTATTCTGAGTTCATGATTATATATTTTAGTTTTTTAAATATCATATACCATATATTGATCTCAATTTTGGTTCTCCTTAAGATAATCGCGTCTTAGTTTCAATGCGTTGCAATGTTTGAGTTTAACCAGTAGGTAGAAATATTTTAGTTCGTTTGTGCACCGCCACCCAAGCGCTTTGTAATTTTTCTATGTTTTAGTTTTATGTTTCTGTATTTCTATGTAATTATGAGCACCCAACGTCAAATCATGTGGTTTGTTGGGACTCGAAGATTGTATGTTTAAATATTCTGATTCTGATTCTGAGCACGCGAGGATTTTTTTTAGCAGTAATGCCTGAGGAGGCTCACAAGCACCTTCCCTTAGCCGCCCCAAGACGGGGCCTCGACATCAGTGCTTTCGATATCACAGAGAGGCTGGAGACCCCTGTTCGTCACTTTGCTCACTGGAGCGGGCGCCATAGAGGGCCCACATTTCATGTATTGCATGCATTCATGTATGTGGGTAAGGAATATTTCTTGTCCTATCCAGCGTGGATAAAAAACCTTGTAAATAGATAGCCAAAACTAAATAATATATGACTGCAGTAAATTATAAACAGCGATCTCTTGCAAGTCATACTCAGAACAAATAATGTGGGTTTGTCCTAAATGACATGTATTGTGAGTTGAGGAAATCCGTCAGCAATTCCTGGAGTTCATTTATATGGCCCGGCAGAAATTCGATGGTTAATTTTTCACTAAAAACAACGTTCAATATGGCACAAAGGTTTGTATAAATTTACAGAGTTTTAGAACTGATGAATGCGTGTTCATAAGGCGAGCGTTGGACGTTAAAAGGTAAGTTACATATATTGCGTATAATATGGATGATTTCACCAAAGTGACATAAATTGATAAATGTCTATTTAAACTGTACCCTATCAACTCAAGTAAAAGTAAGTTTTAATAACTTGTAAATAGCAAGAAAAATTTATGTAATACGTTTAAAAATGTGCAGCATTGTAGGTGTGTAACACGAAGTATTGTATGAGGGGTATCCATGAAACAAATAATAGGCTAAGGATGTCTTAAGTGCTCAGCTGCTCAACCGGCGCCCTGCCTCAATTCTCGTAAAATAAAATTTATACCCAAATTCATTCACCAAATACTTTTGTATGTTATTATAAAATGGTGTTTTTTTAACGCAACCCATTTTTAAGATTAAATTATGCACATACAAATGTGTAATGAGTATTGTTTTATTGAGCTTTACATTTTTTACAACCTATTATTTAAGTTTGATCACATTTAGTTTACATTATGTGCTCAAACAGTCCGCCATTGGCATTTGTAAAAAGTTATGCACTCTCCATCAAATCCCCGAATACGTGTTGCGACGTACCTCTTTAAATTTATTGCATTAAATTTGTTATGATGCTTTGAGGTGCTGAATATCTTGTGAATTGTTTTCGTAGGATAATTACTACTTTACATATCTGTGGAATATTTCATTCAGATCAAACCACTTTTACGTGAGTTATCTTGCTTAAATACACACGCATTAAAAACGCAACCCAAATTTGATTTTATCGGTGAAGGATTATTTCCCCCCAAGATCCCCGGATTTGACCCCCCAATGGGGATACATAAAAAGTAAGGCCTACGAAAATAATTCACAGGATATTCAGCACCTCAAAACAAACATAACAAATTTAACGCAAGAAATTCAATGAGGCACCTTGCAACACGTGTTCGGGAATTTGATGGAGAGTGCATATCTTTATACAAATGCCAATGGCGGACTGTTTGAGCACATAATGTAAACTAAATGTGATCAAACTTAAATAATAGGTTGTATAAAAAATGTAAATATAAATAAACAATACTCATTTAATAGTTATATGTGCGTTATTCAATCTTAAAAATGGGTTGCGTTAAAAAAAACACCCTGTATATGCTATTGCGTTGATTTTGCGCACGAAAAACACTTCTACTCCCGAGTGCAGGTTTGCAAAACGAGGTGTATTGTTAGGAGTATCCATCAAACGGCCGACATTAAATGATGGATGACTGCAGAGCTAGGACCTTAAGCACAAACAATGTGCAATATGGTTTTGCGGAATTTTTTTAGCGCCAGTTATTTCCAAGTTGAGAAACTATTACTTAACTACATGATCCGTTATATTTTAAACTCCCACAAATTATTTACTATAGAAACTAGCAGATATACCCGCAGCTTCACCCGCTGAAAGGATAACTAATTTTAGTTAAATCATATTATCCCATGATTTTCATGTATAAATTAGAGGAATAACTAACAAATATACTGATTTATTTGGGCCATGGGCATGCAATACACCGGTGTAGATGTTACCTCCGCCCTAGATGGAAATGAGAAGGTGTAAAGTTTCCTTTAAAATGTTTCACTTATGATTAGCAAATGGTAATAATTAGCTTCCTCCCATTTCGCAATACAGAGAATGAGTATAACCCGGAATTTAAAAGAAAAAAGACGCTAAGGATGGATTTTCGACTTAATGTAAATATAAATTTAACACATTTTGAAAATAAACCGAAAACTGTAAGAAAAAGTAGACAGTAAACTTGGCCAAAAACCTACTTCCCCAAAGGTTAAAGTTTCTTATTAAAAATTTGTCTACATTTTATTCTTTTATTAGATTGGATCTCGTACATTTTCTATCCCTTGAAAATATTCTACAGTACTCCAATCCGTAGTTTTAAAAACTGAAATGGCCGCCATATTATTATTTTTTCAAATACTCTATTTTAGCCGTCTTAGTAAAAATATTTTTAAATCCTTTATTTTTTTGTATCTAAAGCCTATAAAGAATAACTTTGCCAAGTCTAAAATTATTGTAGTTCTTGAGAAAGTAAGATTTGTAAGTTAAAAATGGCCACCATTTTGAGTTTTACAATTTATCATATTTAGGGCTTTTGAGAGAAAATATTGCAAAATCCTTTCTTAGTACGCATCTAGAGCCTGTAAAGAATATTTGTGCCAAGTTTCATGGCTCTAAGCCTTTTAGTTTTTGAGAAACTGTGATCAGTCAATGGGTTTTGGCTTTTATATATATAGATAACGATTGAGTTTTGATTTTATTCAGTAAAACGTTTAGCCAGACGTATTTTGCTGTATTTGCTGTATATTTTCTGAAATAGAGTGGAAGGTAAGTGGATAGCTATCATCAGCTCAGACCCGCATTTCATGATTCAGCAATTTTATATTATCCTTCGTTTACTTGACTGATGCCGCAATATTTCTACCGTTCTTTCATCTAATTTAGTTTTGCTGTTGGATGCTTTTGTGATTTACAGCCCTTTAGACTGTATTAAAATGAATAAAGGCTTTGTTTTCTGTCAAGAAATATAGTTTAATACATTACTCCTTACTTTTCCTATTAGGATATTAAGTAGTGACTAATAAATATTCAAATAATCTCATTATTCATCATTTTCAACCTTTGGTTTTGCTTTCTGCAATTTCTTTTAATGCCTACCAAGTAGAAATACATTATGAATTTTCAATACGAAATTGAAACGATAAAGGAGAGGCACGAATTACAGCAAATCACAGGCTGCAAATTACAGCCTGGAAAAATTTATCCTCGAACATTCTAGTGCTATACCTCATTCACTATTAATCATCACTACTTTGTCCTAGATAAAACCTAAATGAAAAGTAAATTCTTTAATTTGTTTTCGAGTTTGAATTCAAAACCGGTCAGTTCACGCTGCCGTCCCCAATGGAGGGGTCCACATCGCTAAATCATGACTTTGTCCACCCCACCCTCGTGCCCGGACCTTGGGGCTTTTAATTTCAACTGTTATCACGTCCGAGCTGGGGTTTTAATCTGATATATAGCGTGTGAAAAAGGTCCGTCCCCCCTCTCTAAATTTTTTGTTTTTTAAGACAAACAATTAACCTTTCGGGAATGATACTAACTTAACACAAATTATTTTTGGCGTTACCAAACAATTTTACTGTCCCCCAAAAATGTGGGATTTTCGGGGCAACTTCAACTTCACTAATGTAACGAACCCTCTTTTGAGTGATCTCTCAATTATAAAGAGCTTCTTAAAACATAAAAATCGTCTTAAAGTAAGGGGTCACTTAAAAGAGAATTACCTTTGAAAAGTTTGAGTTGTCCCCAAAATCCTAAACTTTTACGGGACCCTGAAAATTTTAAATATTAATAAAAGGGGCAACTTTTTCATTGAATAAACTTTTTTTAAGAGTCTTTTCAGTCTTTAAGTGACCAAAGGGGAAATTGAAACTATAAAAGTCTTAGACGCTAGGTTTCAAGAATGTGTTGTATTCAAAATTTTGACAAGTTGCCAATTTTGAAAGTTACCTCTAGCCTCCACCATTCGCCTAGTTTTTTAAGCTCTTTAAAATGAGACGTCACTTAAAAGGGGTTTGCATATGAAAATTTTGAGTTGCTCCCAAAAGCCCCCATTTCTGAGGGACACCCAAAATGTTTTGTAACGTCAAAAGATAGTCTGGGTTAAGTTGGTATAATTACCTACAGGTTAATTGTTTGTCTTGACAAACAAAAACATTAAAGAGGGGGGACGGACTTTTTTCACACACTGTAGAAATGGACACTTTTAAGGGACCTATAACGGAGTTAAATGTATTAGTCTATAACAAATATAGAATATGCAACCTGGTTAATTGATAGGACAAATGACAGTAGATTTCAATTTATTACTGACTGACAGAGGTAAGTGTACTTACACACTTAATTTAACCCGAGTTTTGTGAACCTGCGTCAATTTTATATTGAATTTCTATAAAATTTTAGAGAAGGTTAGATAATTAATTTCTTCTTCATACTATCTTGTCTTACATTTTTAATCTTACATCTCATATTAATTCATATTAATTTCTGAACTTGTCGTTACTTGTTGGTTCTATTCAAGAAACTAATCTAAATTATATTTTTTAGCCATAACACTTGAAAACTGATTATGAAAACATAACTGTATATGCTTTCTCCCACTGTCTTCCATTAAGAATACGTAGTTAGACATGTATTCCTAAATATAAACTTGCACTCTGAAAAAGGCTATTTGAAGAATACCGAAACTTTAAAAGTAGTTTTCTTTTTATAAATTGGGAAGAAATTAATTATAAAAGAAGTCCTGAAGATGGAAAACGTCTGAAACCATGGCCCACGTTTGAGTGTGACAGTGTTGCCGTCGACAGACGACAAGAATTGAAATATTTCATAACTGTTAGTTTAACCTTAATAAACCCATTAATTTTCATTCAAGAACTTAAGTTTTACAACCTTTTCCTTGTTAATTTTTTTCTTACATATATTTCTTATGAGAAATTATAATTCGAAAGATTGTGATTAGCTCAAGTGCAAAATTAAACAACACACCAAAATATATCTCATAAAATTAGATCCACACGTTAACTTCCGATGTTAGTGTAGGCACGGTTGAGGACATATTTCTAAATATTATGTATTAGTCACCAATCAGAATTGAACTATCCAATTTAAACACAGAAGGAGACAAACCATCCTTATGGGCCAGCTGTGCCGGTTTTTGTGTCAGCCAGAATTTGAATTTGAATGTAGTCAGACTCAATCACCAACAGATAGTGCTGTTGTAAATGATTAATTTAAGCTATTAATTTCAGTTTTCAAAACTTAATATGCTGGAAAATAAGTGTTCTTAAGCTTATTTTTGCTCTCTGAACACCATATTGTCAAAATATCCCGTCCTGATAGCGTAATTCAGTTGAAAGTGGCATACTCTATTGGAGAATACTGTACTAAGTCCTCTTTCAGATCCTGGCTGACAAATAAGTTGGTACACATTTTACAATGGCAATGGAAAGTCTCCTTCTGTTTTTAAAGTCAATGATTAAACGTTATTACTCATTACGGGATGAAAGTGAAAATTATTATATATTTGTAAAATTATTATAAATTTGTATGTTTGTAATTATTGTATATTGTATATTTGTCTGTGCATGCGCAAACTATTAATTTTACACTTAGCCTGAAAACCTACCAAAACAGTATTTGGTAGTATTGTTGACTCCTTTAGTATTGTTTAGTGTTCAACAATAACAACGGTTTGTTTGGAAACAAGACGTCTTAGGAAACACGAGACGTAGTTTGTTATTCTGAATCCGGTTGTTTTCCCAATCCTACTAAAAAATGTTGAGACGAGCGACGCTGAATTTCAAGTGGGTTTACTGCCTGAAACTAAGCTTAATTTTGTATTCTATAGAAGCAACAGTTTCGAGTCACTCGCTTTTCTGAAATCTATAGTTATTTACTTTAAGTTCCTCGAAATTGATAAAGGAATTTAACTATCAAAATACAATTAATTTTGAAAGTTAGAAGCAACGAGCTTGTTTGGAAGTTGGTTGCCTTGCCAGTTAAAACTGGATTTTTATATTTTTTATATCAAAGAAAGTATACATATAACTCTTCAGTGTATGATTAAAAACTTAATAAATAAATATCTGATATTAGCTAAAAAGTCCGTCTAAGATGTAGCGTTTCATTGTTAGGGATGGTACTTATTCCCACCATTTTCTATGGTAGGAAGAAAGACATGACTTCGATCAGAGCTTTCAAGTACTCCATAACGTTGTTCACAATGTTAACAATGTTAACTTGTAACGCCAAATTAAACTTGTAAGCCCATAGATAATCTACGATCCGTTAAAAACATTTTTCTCTACCTTGTGAGCTATATCTTTTTTTTGGCTGGATTATTAGAATTTTCCTAATTGTGTTATGTTTCGGTATTCTTCATTTTATCATAAGTAATACTGCTCAAACATTATATAAATGAATATTTTCCTGTTCTCTGTTAAATTTGCCGTGCGTCGTGAAATTACAACATATTTAATTGAACGGTTGTTTCATAAGCAGTCAAAAATAAAAGACATTTTTAGACCCTTGAAGTTTTAGTGAACATTTTGTTTTTTAGGAAAAATTTCATTTTTTCAACTAATTTTTTTCAGCTACACTCAACATTGAAGCACGAAATGGCATTTTCACCACAATACGACGAAATCACCTGTTTTACATAAGTCGTATGGAAGCCGACAATAGCTCTTTTCCGTCAGAGGGCCGACAAACTTTAAGGCCGAAAGGCCGAGAGTTAACTGATCGTTTTTTTGCTTGAAACATCGAATGGAAATCACATAACTGTATGGCATTGAATAGGTTCCAACGACAGGCTAGTGGCGATAACATGATTTTCACTGCTGTCGTTGCTTAGCAACCATGAAAGAGAAGTTGTATCATCGCTCATTATCTCAAAGTATCGTTTTTGGGTACTTCGAATACATATCAGATTTTCAATGGTATATAAGGTTTTTTTCACTATGTATTGGTGAAAAATAGTGTTCGGACCTTGGCCAAAAGGGTTTTACAGCTCTCCATTGTTTCTAATTCTCGACTTCGTCTTTCCGGCCCTAGAAGTAAAATATGACATCTTTTTTAAATTTTAATTTTCAACCTAAATATGAAAGTTGTATCAAAATAACTCCATGACTTTTCCAATCTAGAGGCCAGAAGGTGTAATGAATAAACTGAAAATTTAAATACTATAATATTTGTCTATACAGTATAACTGGGAAACAAACAATTTCCGGCTTATGTTCCTATACGGAGAGTTGTTTTCTTGTCTTAATATGAGAAGTCGCTTGGATGAGTTGTTTACACCTATGATATAATGATATAATGACTTTATTCCCCCAATACATTATACATACAATAACATTTGAAAACCTAGGAACTACGTTGTCACTGTCTCAAGTGAAACGTTACAATTATAAAAATAAAAACACTTTAATCTATTGATGAATTTGTGTCCAGTCCTTTGAGGAATCAAACAAAATAAACCACGCCGCCCTTTGGTGCGCCTTAAACTATAACTATTTAGTATAAAACAGGATATTCTTAAATAACTAATTCAGATTACCAATACTAAAAAGAAACCAAAAAATTACTTTTAATTTTTAAATAACATGATCAAAATATATTAATTATAGTAAACCAAATACGTGGTCCCAGTATAAATGGTGTATATTATTCCGTGTATATATTATATATTATTCCGAAACACCCCGTATAAAGGGTGCTGAGCTTACAATAACAAGGACCATAGGGCTTTAGGAATAAGACTTTAATTTGATAGATAAATAAATAAAAATTGCAGGAATAAATCATTACATGTGAAATGCAGATACATGCAACATAATTCTTAAAAATAAAATTAATAACTATTTACATAAATTCATGCTTAAATAAAATAGCAATCCTGGAATTTCCACCCCAACAGGCAAGCCCAATTACAGGGGTGGACCTCTAAATGTTTAAGCTTATCACTAAGGCCCTAAAACATATAAACAAATTAAGTATAAAAAATGTTCACATGCAAGATGCTTTAGCGTACAGATATTAACAAAAAATAATAAAACTGAAAATTTAATTTTAATGGATAAGAAAATATAGAAAATCCTGACTAACGATAAAAATAATAACTTAAGCGTATTTGGTACAGAGCGTAGATGATAAAGAGGAATGTAATGTAGATACAAGGTATATATTATTTCCTCAGTACTTAGTCGGTCAGAGACAACAGTCGACAGATCACTATTCGAACCAGGTCCATCCCTACCCTAAATTGTCAACCTTTACCCGAGACGTGCCTGCAATAACTGGACATCTCCGAGAACGTTGAAGCGTCTACATTCTTCTTCACTAAGGGTCGGGTATTACACGAGTCAGAGGTTTTATATTCAAATTTCGTTCACATTTCCTTGTGATTTATAAGAGTTTTACGTCCGTCTAATATGTTTTATCTGTGAATAATATACTGATGCGTGTGACTGTAACGTTTATTATAAAGTTAAGGTAATCTTTATTTTTGTTACCGGCCGTGGCCTACTACCATCCTAAAAAATATTGTAAATAAACACCGCTGAATAAAAACGATTTAATCACCTAAAAATAGAAATAAAGTTTGTCTATGCTGACCAAAGAATTTTATAAAATTAAATTTTTAAGTTTTCGCAACCCCTTACCCCCAGTACCATAAACAACGGAGCATAATATGAAAGAAGGTATTCAGCGTCATTGCCAATCGTATACACCTACTAAAAACAAGAATCAACCACTCCTGTTTTTCAGGTTATTTTTTCAGTGCATGATGTTCAATGAATGTCTTTTTTGTTTATTTGTTTATATTTCTATGAAAGACGTGAATTTTTCCATTTTCAGGGACCCTTTGTAGCTGTTTAATACACAGATAGACGTGAAATGAATTCATAGCAGGAAAAAAGACAATCAAAGATCACCCTAATAAAATTATGTATTCATATATATTATGTATTCATGATATTCGCTTTGAAAAACAAAATATTATTGGGCAACTACATACCTCAAGGCTATGGCGTTTGTCCTACGTACAGCGATAAATTCCTGGTAGAATACTCTCGTTAACCATCAAACTAACACATGAAGACAGTAAGAGAAAAAACATTAAAACACATTTAAAAACCAATATTTACAGCCCGACGTTTCGGGAAACCACAGTGTGCACAAAAACGTTTCCATCCGAGGAGACCTTGGGAGTTACATTTATTGATATGAAACTCATTTATACATTTAGGTTTGCGTTTATTCTTAGCCGAGCCGAACGCCTGAGCAATACTGGCGTAAGCAAATAGTTGCCTAATAGTATTTGTTTTAAATTATATTACCCCACCAAAACGTATCTTTTTAAGAAAGATATTCGCTTTGTTAAATGAATATCATAATATATCCGTTACCTGCGGTAACTTAAAACAAATTGATTAAAGCATCTAGAAGTATTTTGTCGAATTGATTCATATAAAATAAGCTTTTAAATTATGTTCAAATGGGTTAGAACTGCACTTATAGGCTTCCTGACAGTTTCCTAAAGCACAGCTCTACAATTAGGGCTTTCAATAAAAGAAACACCAAAGATTAAATTGTCAAGCATTTAGCTATATTCCCCTTATTGATTTATTACACAAATAAAGAGATTAAAAATAAATAATATCCCAAACATCCATCGGTCATCTACATGTTTTCTATAATTGCGATATACGAGCATTTTATCTGAGGGAAACGAAAGAATGCAGCGTTTCATTTTTGAGGGACGTTGCGAAACAACAATAGCACCATTGTTGTGTTATTGACGTGAAATTCTGATATTTTCACACGAAGCAATCAATGAAACACGTCTAAAGCATTCTTAGTCAAGTTTTATTGGATATTTGCTATGTGACCTTTAATAAGAGGTATTAAGTGTGAATTCAACATGTAGTGTTTAATGTGTTGAAGTTGTTGTTGTTTAAAGTGTTCAATGTGTTGTGTCAACATGCAGTTTTGCTAATTTGATTTTTAATTAAGGAAAATTAGGTACCATGGCGACCATCAAGCAGCATTCTTTCGAATTAATAAAAAATATTCATCAGTGCTTTCTTAAGTGGTAATTAACAAAACTATTAAAAACCCCAAAATGTTTTTATCTCAAATAAGATATATTATCTGTGATCTGTGTAAGAGTATATATTTGAAGTCAAATAAATATAAGCGATACGTTCTCTAAATTGTTCACATTTTACTCATGTTTCACCTGACTTTTTCTGTTGCGCTGTAAATTCTGCCAGTAAACAACGTCAGCAGATGGAACAGTCCTGAGTTAAATTCCAAGAAAAAAACAGTTTGACTTAAAATAATTCACCCCGTTATGTTTAAATAATATCCTATCGTTCTGATATCAGGCAAAGTTAGTTTAATATAAGAACGATCTTTATGAAAGCTAGTTTAATATCACAGTATTCAATATAAAGAAAATCTAAACATCAAAGTAGGAGTGCTGAAATTATAATGTCTGCTTCTCAAAATCATATTCCTCTTCGAATTATTTTTTCTATACTTCTTAAATATTTCCATCTCTCTCAAAGCAAACGACGTTACTTGTTGATGTGAGTGTCGCCCAGCTCCGCCATATTCACGTTTGGAAAGCCAATAACGTGTTGCAAAAACAACCTTAAATTAATTAAGCACTTAATTAAAATATTGTCCAGGAATTTTATGCATAAGAAGGTGAGTCGACCTCACAAATCCTGACCAAGTCGAAGCGTCAAGTCGCATAGATAACCTCCCTTATTAAAATGTCAAAAGTTCTCAGAAATCCCTGCTGTCCTTCAGCCACCATCTTTAAAAGACCATTCCGGTCCGTGTTTCTCAATATCTTTCTTTTTCAATCAACACGTAAACCATATGATATTCGAGAAAAGTGTAAATGGCGTGTTATAAAAAAGATATTTCTTTCGGAAAAAATATAGACGTTTTTGCAGAAGATGCAGTTTTCAATAAAATGATCATAAATACGTATAAGACATTTTAAAAATGACGACTGTCATTATTAATTTTTAAATATTGTTTTATTCTAATACCCCTGTCATAAGGAGTAAATATAAAATACGATGTCAAATACTTTCCCAATGGGGCAAAACTCTTTGATCTCAATAAATATTAAATTAAATACATAGCATCTTGATAAAAATCTGTTATTTGACATCTCAATCATCGATTTTGGGCAAGCTCACAAAAAAATATGCCTTAAGTTAGTATTTTTACAAACTCATTAAGGAATAGCTTTTTAAAAACACGACATTTTTAAATTTTCATCTATGTTATGATTTTTGTGTTGATTGAAAACGTGTATAGAGAAACAAGGATCGGAAATGGTCTTTTAATGATGGCGCCCTAGAGTACAGCAGGGATTTCCGGGAACTTTTGAAATTTTAATTGGGGAGGTTTACCTAGTATCTGTGCGACGTTTCGACTTGGTTTGGATTTTTTTAGTCGATTTTCCTTAAATGTCTGGACTACTAGTAGTTTGAAACGAGAATGTAAATAATATTAAAAAGTATTCCATGTCATTAAGAGTCGCAATTCTACGACTTAATTGTATTATTGCAAGGTTTTGCAGGTCATTAAGAGTCTTTAAGTTTTTAGACAAATGTCATTTGATGGTAATAAGTTATCGTTGTAAAAAGAGTTGTCAAAACTGCATGGAAAGATTGTAATGGTTATGTAAAAATATATGAGTCGCTATACTACACTTAAACTCTACGTGTTTCAGCGATTCAAATAATTTTGATGCAAAGCAAAGTAAAATGATTTGAATAAGAAATAACCACTTTCAAAATGTGTTTTGTCAAACTAAAAAATAGATTGAGTTTCTACCAGTCAGCCACTCAATTATCAAATATGTGAATCAGAAATAAAATGTAGAAATATCAGCTTTACAAAATTCATATCTAAGGAAACAGGAAATGTGATTGTGATAATGTATTATGTGAATTTTTACTTTGTCTTTACTTTTAAGACTGTGACACACAGACATCCAATATTGATACGTTTTTACTGCAATATTCGATATAGTCTTTTTTGTAGAATTCTTAGTTTGACGTATACAAATAATGTTGTCTTTATTCAATTTTAGGCCAAAATGGTTAATGGCAATGCAAAAGTAATTGTATGGTCTCGAGGTGAACCTCAATAAAAACTCTTAGTGAAAACTTCGTTTTTAGAATGACTTTTAACATTTTCCCCATTTAATTTGAATTGCCCACCAAAATAGACTAATACTAATGTTTCTGTTTACTACCGTTTATTTCTCCACTTCCACAGAGAGCATAATGTGATGGGTAAGTTACAAGCGGTAACAAGTGGAAGCCAACAGCTAAATTACCTTTGGACTTTACATTGCTTCAAGTGGGTTTTCATCCACGCTTGTTTTAACCTTAATTAGAATTAAGAACGCTCTGGATTCACTTTCCTCCAAAATTGTTTTGAGGAAGTACTTCACGGCTTTGCTCTTTCAGAAGGCACTCATGAAAAAATATTTATATTTTAATTATTTATTTCAAATGAAAAGATATAATAGAATTTTAAAGAGCAAAAACCAGGCTAATGCATCATAGTATTGAATGTATCTCCGCTTATGTTTGAATTACCTCTTTGTTTTGAGATTTCATACGTATTCAAACATAAATATTTAAATTATTAAATTATTAATTAAATTATTAACAGTTTTCAACATAACGCTTTTGATAATAATTTTGAAAAAGAAGATTTCGAATAAGAGTGGTTGTGTTAAGTATTAATATGGAAAAGTCTTTAAATTTTCACTGGATGTACCCTTGAAGGAACCTGTACCAATGCGCAGGTTTGCTGAATTTAAAATGTAAAAATGAGTGGAGCTAAGCTAATATAAACTAGAACATTTAAGTACAATTTTTCTTTTACGGCATTAAAAATAAGTGAGATGTAAGCTAACATGTTTTTCTATTCTTTAAGGTCAATATTAGATGTTGTTTTTTATAACACGTTCGATACCTCGGAAAACAAATGACAGAGAAAAAACTCAATTACTTAAATCATTTTCGTAATTCAAAAATCCATGACGAGTTTTTTAAGCATATGTAAAATTCTTATTTGAAAAATACCTTTCACATAAAAGCTCTCTAGGAAGATCCTTGTCTCTCGCTTCTTCTAATGGATTTATAGATTATAACTATCTCTGAAATGCATCAATGGTATAAACGTCAAAATAATCATCCTGATTATTATTCCAATGATTATCCAATTGATTAAGGTTCACCAAATCCCTAAGAATAAATTAAACTAAAAGTTATTTTTAACTTTACTTCGTTCAAATAATTGGCTTTATTGCAAAGAGGATTATTTGCAATAAACCCCTCTGGAGTGGAAATTGTAAATCTGTTCTGATTCTTAAGGTATCTCAAGCGCTGGAACTTATAATTTCGTCTTTCGTCCAAATATACAAGCCAGAACGTAGAAATTGCGTAGAAAAGAATTGCATAGAAATATTAGTATTTTTCACAATTTATCCTAAAAACAAAAATAAATTTCACCGGAATATAATCGTTTGATGAGTATTTCAAATTCGATCGGATGAATGTTATTTCATTCTGAAAATTAAGTTTAATTTTTTATGTTTTACATTTATTAAAACCGAACCAACCCGAACGCCTGAGCAAGACTGATAGTATACCGATTAGAAACGTTGACAATGAAATCAGCTGATTTAGAACAAGGCAACTAGAATTTAGAATATGGTGATTGTCATGGGAATTATGACCAATAAAAACTGGTCTGTGGTGTTTGACGTCATAGTTATCTCTCTTGTATGACACCTTAGCATATTCTACATTTCAAGTAACCCTGATTTAGCGAGCGGTAATGAAATGAAAGCGGAAATTAACCGTTTTGCGTACTGTTTACAGGTGTGGCAATGTGATTATTTCCATGCAGGGGTAGGAACAGTTTTTTGTGGTTTCCCGAAACGTCGGGTTGCATATAGTGGCGTTTTTAATGTGTTTTTCATGTTTTTAGCGAATTTCCTTAAAGAAATAAGCTATTACGGTAGTACTCATGGTAAGACTTAAGTCCGAGACCATGTTAACTTTTCATTTAGGGGTCCCCAGAAGCAAAAAACACCATTCGTTCGAATTGATATATACATATATATATACACACATATATGTGTGTGTGTGTGTGTGTGTGTGTGTGTGTGTGTGTGTGTGTGTGTGTGTGTGTGTGTGTGTGTGTGTGTGTGTGTGTGTGTGTGTGTGTGTGTGTGTGTGTGTGTGTGTGTGTGTGTGTGTGTGTGTGTGTGTGTGTGTGTGTGTGTGTGTGTGTGTGTGTGTGTGTGTGTGTGTGTGTGTGTGTGTGTGTGTGTGTGTGTGTGTGTGTGTGTGTGTGTGTGTGTGTGTGTGTGTGTGTGTGTGTGTGTGTGTGTGTGTGTGTGTGTGTGTGTGTGTGTGTGTGTGTGTGTGTGTGTGTGTGTGTGTGTGTGTGTGTGTGTGTGTGTGTGTGTGTGTGTGTGTGTGTGTGTGTGTGTGTGTGTGTGTGTGTGTGTGTGTGTGTGTGTGTGTGTGTGTGTGTGTGTGTGTGTGTGTGTGTGTGTGTGTGTGTGTGTGTGTGTGTGTGTGTGTGTGTGTGTGTGTGTGTGTGTGTGTGTGTGTGTGTGTGTGTGTGTGTGTGTGTGTGTGTGTGTGTGTGTGTGTGTGTGTGTGTGTGTGTGTGTGTGTGTGTGTGTGTGTGTGTGTGTGTGTGTGTGTGTGTGTGTGTGTGTGTGTGTGTGTGTGTGTGTGTGTGTGTGTGTGTGTGTGTGTGTGTGTGTGTGTGTGTGTGTGTGTGTGTGTGTGTGTGTGTGTGTGTGTGTGTGTGTGTGTGTGTGTGTGTGTGTGTGTGTGTGTGTGTGTGTGTGTGTGTGTGTGTGTGTGTGTGTGTGTGTGTGTGTGTGTGTGTGTGTGTGTGTGTGTGTGTGTGTGTGTGTGTGTGTGTGTGTGTGTGTGTGTGTGTGTGTGTGTGTGTGTGTGTGTGTGTGTGTGTGTGTGTGTGTGTGTGTGTGTGTGTGTGTGTGTGTGTGTGTGTGTGTGTGTGTGTGTGTGTGTGTGTGTGTGTGTGTGTGTGTGTGTGTGTGTGTGTGTGTGTGTGTGTGTGTGTGTGTGTGTGTGTGTGTGTGTGTGTGTGTGTGTGTGTGTGTGTGTGTGTGTGTGTGTGTGTGTGTGTGTGTGTGTGTGTGTGTGTGTGTGTGTGTGTGTGTGTGTGTGTGTGTGTGTGTGTGTGTGTGTGTGTGTGTGTGTGTGTGTGTGTGTGTGTGTGTGTGTGTGTGTGTGTGTGTGTGTGTGTGTGTGTGTGTGTGTGTGTGTGTGTGTGTGTGTGTGTGTGTGTGTGTGTGTGTGTGTGTGTGTGTGTGTGTGTGTGTGTGTGTGTGTGTGTGTGTGTGTGTGTGTGTGTGTGTGTGTGTGTGTGTGTGTGTGTGTGTGTGTGTGTGTGTGTGTGTGTGTGTGTGTGTGTGTGTGTGTGTGTGTGTGTGTGTGTGTGTGTGTGTGTGTGTGTGTGTGTGTGTGTTGGGTGTGTGTGTGTGTGTGTGTGTGTGGTGTGTGTGTTGTGTGTGTGTGTGTGTTTGTAAATGGTACGTTTGGGGGACATTTAGGGTGTTGAGGTGGGTATTTTGGACCAACCACTGAGGACGAAAAAACGTATCGAGGACACACTCGTGGTCCTCGGAGCGTTTAGCGTTCATCATTGCATTCTTGAGGCGCCTGTGAACCAGGAAATACCAATCAGACACGTTAGTTCCAGTTGTGTCTCCCACGTAGCGCTAGCACGTTGAGCGACACACACGCCTTACACTCTCACCCGTTCTGTGCCGCTCAAGGGAGGACTCATTTTGAATTTTTTAAAAACACACGAGTGTAAATTACGCTGCATTACCGAGGACTCAGGTGCATTCCTTAGTCCCTCCGTCACTTCCTGCACAATGTTGTCATATTGAACTCAGTGATGCCATATCGAACGAGCGTCTTGGCGGATACCGAGGCGACCGCAGAGAGCTACTGCGATGATTTGGTGTATTTTGAGTTAGGGAACGGAACGTTTGAGGGACGTAAATGTAATTTGGTGAAATAGTTTATTTATTTTTTTTGTTTTTTTACACAATAAGTAGACTCTTGTAATAAAACTATTAATAGTCCAGTAACTGCCCATTTCTCTAGATAATTTTTCTTGGTCACAACCGATTTGCATAAAAATTTCGATTCAGGTTCTACTTACCCTATACTTCAAGATTAAAAATGTTATAAGGGTTGCTTTTTACCAGGGGGTAGGTACCACCCTTGAGTGTTTTAATTACATTAAAACTGAGCCCGATAATGGAAATATTGACCAATTCTAAGCAACTTTTATTTTCCATAGTTTTTTCTTAAAGTCAATATTTTTTAGATGTACACGATTGGAAGTGGCGATTTCCCCCCCCCCCCAAAAAAAAACACTAAAAAACACTTTTTCTAATGGTTTTTCGCAATTAACTAAAAAACTAAGAGTTTTAGCGGAAAGGTTGTACTTATATAAACTGTAGCTTATAAAATAACAAAGAAAATGAGGGGGTTATGAAGTCTCTAAACCCACTAGGAGCTAAATTATGGCTTGTTTTAAGAGTGTTTGTAATTTGTCGAACCCAAAACACACAATTTTTATGTGAAATAACTTAAAAACAAAATCTCTTTAGGTGAAAACTTAATGAATTATTTTTATAGATAATTAAAAGAACTTAAATTAAATTTTTTGGAAAAGTTTTTAGGAAAAACATTAAGCGAAATATGATCAAAGTAAAGTTGGTCCATATTTTCCCAGTGTTAGAAATATAGAAATATCAACCCCCAAATAGGACTCAAATTTAAAATAACCCTTACCGCTCTGCAATTCCCTTCAACTATATGTTGTATTACACTAAAAATTTTTGACCTCTTTTAAGAGCTTATTTTTCAAAAAAGTGAATTTTAAGTAAAAAGAAAATTTAAACAACAAAACAAATTTTCTTCAAAACAACTCTAAATCTAGGTGGTAGGCCTAAGTATAATGTTGCCGAGTATAAAATTGTAGCATTTTATTTCCTGCAAATGTTAGTTGCTTTTTCATATTTTTGACAATAGTTGACGAAGAAACATGCGTACAAGTCTTCAATTAATTATTGTTCATAATTAATAACATTTTCAGTTCCTTTAAGCTCACCCCGTTTTTTAAGGAATGAAAAAATAACATCTGTGTGAGCTTATAGTTCCTGAAAAAACGTACAAAATGAGATTTAGAAAACCCTCGTATCTTAAAACTGACCGAGTTATGGCTGATAAACCAAGTACACATTTTAGAAATTATCATAGATAATGAACCGGGTGCTGTTTTCAACAGAAACGTTTTTATAGGTTGATGGCCATGAAAACATAAAGTTTAAAAATAGTTTATAGTGTGTCGAATAGTTCTATATCTTTAAAGTTCATGTAGAAGCTAATAACTTTCACCTCCCCTCTACTTTTTTTAGAATATATTCAATCTTTCGGCATAAATTATTTAACTACTTTAGCAACACTGCTACCGGTTCAGCTGTTTGTTTATATGTAAAAATGTTAATAAAAATAATCAATAACAATAAATTTAGGCCTATTAATTATATTAATTTATCATTTGAGGAATTTTTGTATTAACTTTGCAGATTTCGAAAACGGCTCTGACAGTTTCGTACGAATTCTGGACCGGCTGTTATGACATTGAATCCTGCATAGAATAGTCTGTCGTTTTTTATCGCTCACATCTACGTCTCCAAAGTCATCTGTCTTTGCTCGGACTGCTCACAAGAATTGTTAGCTAAATTAAATGTTTCATAGAACAGCGAATTTCATGTTCTGAAGATTCAGAAGGTATATGTACCCTTAATACCTTTCATACCTTTTAAGGCCGGGACGTAGCAATAGCTGCGTATTTTTACCGGAATATGAGTGAAAAATTAGTGTTGGATGGTTGTGAATTATCATTAATTTATTTATATAATATGTACTAGCAGCCCGCGTCACTTCGTGACTTATTAAAACGACTTGGTAAAATAGGCTTTACTTTCATGTTGATTATGCATGGAGTTTTGCCGAGTAAAATACCTTTCAATGATGAACTGAGTGAATGTTTTTGAAAATAGGTAGGCTAGCACTTCAATATCATCGGATTCCAAGTACATTTATTAAATAAAGGTTTTAAATTTATGATGTGTTTTAACTTGAATTTTTTAGGTCAACGTTCAACTAATATTGAAATTTTAAAGCTCGAAACGTTGAAACATGCATCAATGTGTTGAAACGTGTATCAATGTGTCTTCACTGTCAATAGTTTTCCTTTTGTTCCTTTTTAAGTTTCCTTTTTAAGAAAATAAATATAGTCAATTAAGATGATTACAGACTGTTGGTCTTAGTTTCAATATGGCAAACGCTCTTCCTTATTTTCTGTTTTCTAAAAAAACTTCAGTATTTTAAGAATTCTAAATAATAATGACATTTGCTTGCCCTGCATTCTGTGGCATATCTCTGGAACTATTTCAAATCTTGATGATCTGTTTTGTTACAAACAAATGTGAATTTGAAAAAGTTGCTAAGGACCCCTTATAAACCAATATTTCTCCATAAAACGTGCGTGCCATAGTAGAGCACAATTTTTTGCCGGTATTCAAATATACTTTTCAGAAGCAAGAGAACAAGGGGAAATGAAGATAACCAAATAAGTGATAAAAAAAACATTTAGCGGAACTCCTGCTGTAAATCAAATAAACTTAACAGATATCAGTGATTTTGTCATAATTGTGTTATTATTTATGGCCTTTTGATTACACTTTAAAAGTATATAAGTAAAATGTTCATTCTTTAATATTTCACAATATGGTATTTGTTTTGCTCGATTTCGAGCGACAGGTCTAGTTATCATAATATGGACCGAGGTGATCAAAATTATGAATGTCGCCTATTTCCAAGGTTGGTCGATAACATATGGGGGGAGCGCCAGGGCCGTCCGAAGGGGGGGACAACCGGGGCAAGCTGCCCCGGGCGCCGCGGCTGAGGGGGCGCCACGGCTGAGAGGCGCCGTACCGCGGAAAATATTTTCTGCGATCTTATAGATTTGCATGAATTGTGATGGTATGGCGTTAATAAACAGCAATACGAATCTGAAAAATGAGGCTGTACCGTAGCTCACAATGATTTATAACTCTATAGGTATTACTAATGTAAATGTAATAATATGAAGTATGAAATAACAATAGTGTAGAGTTGGTACTATGCAAGTTGCGCGCATACCTAATCGTCTGTCGTCTGTCGCTGTCAAACTTGTCGCGACTTGGAATGTCAGGATTCGGGATTAAGGTGGTAGTCAGTGTCGGTGATGTACATTGTTGCCAAAAACCGGGTATTCACCCTGTTTTCGGGTATTTTGGAGGCCGTGCGGGGATTTGGCGGGGATTAATAAAAAACCGGGTAAAGCCGAGATTTTAGATTAGGACTGCGGGGATTTAGCCAACAACCAGAATAAACGCTGGATTTTTTTAGTTGGTAATATGAATTCGGTATATGGTTGTGTTGGATTCAGTGTTGTCAGAAAGTGGGTATTTACCCGTTTTTCGGATATTTTAAAGGCCATTCGGGGATTATGTGATGATAAAAAAATCGGGTAAAGCCAGAGATTTTAGACCTGAGCTGCGGGGATTTACCCGGCAACCTAAATACTAAATACATAAAAACAGTTAAAGCCGCGGGGATTTAATGAATTATGATTTGTTTTGCAAGTATCCAATGTTCATCTGAGTTGAGGAAAATAATTTATTTTCATGGTTTTAAGAACGTGTGCAATACTTGAAATAATACCCATTCAAAGTTTTGGTATATAGTGTGTAGTTTAATGTTATATTTCCCTCCTTACAAAGTAATTTTAAGTAAACTACCCGGTTTTGGATGTTTGAACGTTATTAGTTGGTTTTTTGGTACTTGCGGGCCGATGCGGGGGCTATTGCTGGCAAACCGGGTAAGAGCGGTGATTTTTAATGGAGTTGGTGGGTAAAATGCCAAATCCTCTCTGGCAACACTGGTGTTGTAGTTGCTAGTTGCTAGTGCTAGTGACTGTTGTTACACTGACAGTTTAGGTAATCGCGGTGACGTAGACTAATTAGAGTGAGAGTAATAACTATTTGTAATTTGTTTAATTTTTTTCTTTTGAAATACATTCTGAACCGTTTACTATTTTTAATTTTTTGCAGTCCTGGAATTACCCCTTAATATATGTAATTATACTTAAAGTATGCTGTGTAAGTATTGATATTAGCAAAAGCTGACATATGCGACTAATACTGGGGGGGGGGGGGCGCCGCGACTACGTTTGCCCCGGGCGCCGCCAACCCTAGGGACGGCCCTGGGGGGAGCAGGGGGAAAACATGCCGGGGAACGCTATGCGTGAAACCGCTGCATGATATATCTAAATCGGTCAAAGATAGAACATCGATCAAAACGTATTTTTAATCAGGAACGTATGGCCAACAATAATGGCTATTAGGTCCGAGGTGGTATTTAGTCAAATAGAAGAGTTATAAAATCTACTATATATTTGTCAAATACCACTCACCCATCACCATCGACCAAATAGTACAATAGACGGAGCACAAGAAACCGCTAAGTGAAGCCTAAATTTGCTTCTAGACCCTATTTCTAAAAAATACCCCTTCTATTTAAAATATAAAAAAAAAATTGGAAATATGATTGACACTATTATCGTTCCAAACTAAAGGTCTCTTCACATGCAAAATTTCAATTTTAAGCCTCAATGCTAAATGGTATAAACTACGAGTTATTTGAAACATGAGCACTGTCAGATTACGCGGTTTTAGGCGTTGTTTTATGTTTCTATACCCAGACAATATGGCGGCCCAGGCCTCACTTGCTGTAATGCAAATAAGATAGCTATGCTCCATCTATTTCTACTATGTGGTCGCTGATCATCACACAGCTCAAACTATATGACCTAGAACCTTGAAATTTTGCGTAGACATTTCTCTTAGGGCGTAGGCATCCGCTAAGAAAGGATTTTACAAAATCCTAAGTTTCGAGGGGTTTTTGACGAGGTCGAATTTTTCCAACTTTCCCATTTAAAAGTGTTATGGACGATTTTTTTTTACATTTTCAATGTTCATTCAATCAGCATGCTGAGTTAGCTTCACTAAATGTTCATAAGCTGTTACAGCAGATTATAAATTGATTTGTTTCATCACGGTTTTATTATTTTTTTGTTAATTTCTTTTATGGACATAATTATGTACTATATAAAAGTTACATTTAGGTTAGTTTTAGTACCTAATCTGTTTAATCATAAATTCAGTATATTGAATCATATTTATTTTGGCAGCGGGAGTTGTAATTGTGCCTGTTACGATGACTTGGCGTTTAATCTAATTCGACCTCTATAGTTTAATGCCTGAAGAGCGTGCTGACTTTTGTAGTTGAGTCTTAAAACTTATTCCCCGCAAGACTGAAAGAAGGGGGTACAGCTGGTGACTTGGATGCTGGCACTTGGGCCTCACGCGGGCAGTATAGGCGCGGGGGGGGAGTGGGGAGTGTTGGAGGTATAAGAAAAAGGCCGGACTGCAAACATTTCTGCTGCCGAACGCCTTCACACGGGTCGCGAGGACGTTGCTGCAACCCGCTTGACGGAACATAATGTTTTTTTCATTATCGGTAATTTTTCAGTCACCGACAGACTGTGCTGTATAGCCTAATCTAATTCTTTGATATATTTACATAGAAATCCTTAAATTATAAAAATATCTGATAGATTACGCGGCTTGAAACGCCGTTTTATGTTTCTATACGTAGACAAGATGGCAGCCTCCGCTTCAATTGCTGTAATGCTAGTAAGGTAGAAACGCTCCTTCTATTTGTATTATGAGCTCGCTGGCTGTCACGAACTTTCCCATGATAAGTCGGTGAACATCAAACGGTCCTCTTGGCGCGGCCGTACTCTCCCACCAATACCATCTCGAATTTCGATTAAATTTGGTTTTATTGCACGTATTACCATAAGGCCTCTTTTATGGACGTCGGACGGTCGTCATGTGACGCTGAGAAAAATGTCAAGCGTATTTTCAGCGTCGAATGAAGACCGTCAAGCGGTCGTCGGGCGCGCATCAAGTAAAGCGAGCATGGGACCGGGCAATCTCCGCACACACAGGTGGTCCATTGATTATTGCTGGACTCTCAGTCAAAGTTTTCGCTGTCGGGGATCCATGTGTGTTGTAGATGTTCAAATTAAATAAAAAACTCGGAATAGATAGAGGTCTTAATTGAAGACATCGTTAAGACGTCCTTTTAATAAACAAAATATCCACAACAAAAACGGTTATAAGGCTTGAGCTTGTATTTCCAATAATAATTGAATCATAAAATAAAATATAGAAAACTGTGATTTTTAGACTACTTTTTTGAACAAATATTGAGCTAATTTCCGGGTGTCGCTAAGAAGAGTGACCAAATACTTTTTCTGATCATTACAATAAGGACTATATTCATAACGGAAACGCATGTTGATACGTTTCCAGGTGGTCGAAAACTTGGTAGGAGGGTAAAAATGACGGAAGGCTTATGCGCTGAAACCACAATATATTTAGAAAGGTTCAAGATAGGACATCGGTCAAAATGTCATTTAAATTTAACAAATGTGGAGAACATAAATGGTTACTAGGCTCGAACTCGTATCTCAATTAATAAACGAGTTATAAAATAAAACATAGAAAAATGAGATTTTGAAAAAAAGATTGAAAACATTTAACACTAATCCGCACAAAATCAAACCAAACTATAAATAGAATAAATATCCATTCAAACGGTTAATTCAAAATAACCTCCAAACAATTTAAAATTAGTTATTTACTAATCAAATGATTTTCCTATCCTGCATATAAATAAAAACAACCTGAATCAGCTGTGATGGTTTAAAATTAACAAGTGCATGATGATGGGCACTTGAATGGGCCCTTTGAAAGGTTGTAGGACGCAAACCGGATTTTCCCAGACTTGAGACCAGTTACAATCGATTTCTGGTGGCTATATCCCCAAATTAAACAAAAAAATCAAAAATCTTAGGACGAAATAAAAATGTTGCCCGTACAAACTTTGCTTATCTTAGAGTATAGGATAATACCATTAAGAAATGACATTAAGAGTAAAATATATGCGTTTAAAACCCACGACTCATTCGAGCAATTCTGCGATCAGAATAGAGCGTTGCGCAAACGATCATCACGCGCATTGTAACAGGTTTGTCCGTGGTTGCCCTCACATCCGCAAACGACCGCTGTCCACCTTGGCTTGCACGGACACGCGCCGTTTTACATCGGTTTTAGAATGATCCAGATTGAACTACATTTTTTAAATTGTTGTTTTGTTTACTCAAGGCGGATTTATGCTGGTACATAAAACGCCATATTCTAATTTAGTTAACTGCTCAATGTTGGTATGCTGACTGTAGTATTAGTCAGTTTCATTACAGGAGGGTGCCAAAAGATTCCAGGCCTGAAAGGCGTACCGGGCTACGTACTAGTATAAGTACAATAGAATCTCAAAGCCCAGACCGTCCATAAGACCAATGTTAATTTTAGCATTGGGCTTATGGACGGTATGGGCCTTGTGGTTTGATTCAAACTAAACCCGTATCCCTGCGGCCCATAGCAGGGGCCTGATCCCCCCGGCCCCGGCTGTGAATCGCCTACCTCGGTCCTAGACGCCTGTGACGCCTGTGACATGTGCCGTCCGAATAAATCTTACCAATGCCAATGTCACAACTCTCTCTGGAAAATATTTCAGGAAATAACGGGTGAGTCGTCAGACAAAAAAATCCCTGGCGATTTAAGATGTAGATTGTTATAGACCACGTTTGAAAAACGGGGTTTTACCAGTTTTACCACTTACAATCATTCATAAAAACATCAAATTTTATCAGCTGATGAAGTTATATCACATTTCACGAATTAGTTAACATTGCGCCAACCAACATACATAAGGTAAATAAATTCATTGTAAAATATATTTGTATGGAAATTATTGGAACTCTAATTAAATTTCTTCATCTATTCTACGTCATGCTCATCGTTCTGGTAATAATTATTGACATTTCATTTTTCAATGGCTTTGTAACGTAAATGGTTTTTACAATTGACAAGTTACACCGCTACATTGTTAATCTATGGATCTTTTAAATGACCATTCATGATCATAAGGATTATGTGTATGTACAGTTCGCGCATTATATTTCCGGCTATGACTAATACGCTACTAACCGTATCATATGATATTTTAAACATATAATTTTGGTAAACACTGCGTTTGACGAACAGTGGGATTGTAGAACAATGTTTTCAGAAACGTACCCCCTCTCCCCATCCGCGACGAGCAACCAGCTGACTCTGTCATAGCCTGAGATAAAATAAATGTTTGAACTGTAGTAGTGTATATTAATGTCCTCACTAAGACTCTTAAATGTAATAGTCCTCACATATCACTGAATACTTATTTTAACGGTTTTTCGTGTGTGTCCTCACTTGGAAGATTAAAAGCAACAGTTCTCAGATAGTCGGCAATCACTAAATCTAACGGTCATTTGGAGTGTGTCCTCAGAGTGATGGGCTATTTTCATGGTCCTCACACAGTATGGTCCGTAACAAAAAAACCAAAAATCAACGAACAAAAACAAGGTTTTGAATTTAGTTAAAAAACAATATTAACAACAAATTGTAATAAAGATAATTTAAAAAAAATCAATATTTCATGTTGTCCTCAGAACGTACAGATGTTACACCTGGTCCTCAGAAAGTACCATATACAAACCTGTGTGTGTGTGTGTGTGTGTGTGTGTGTGTGTGTGTGTGTGTGTGTGTGTGTGTGTGTGTGTGTGTGTGTGTGTGTGTGTGTGTGTGTGTGTGTGTGTGTGTGTGTGTGTGTGTGTGTGTGTGTGTGTGTGTGTGTGTGTGTGTGTGTGTGTGTGTGTGTGTGTGTGTGTGTGTGTGTGTGTGTGTGTGTGTGTGTGTGTGTGTGTGTGTGTGTGTGTGTGTGTGTGTGTGTGTGTGTGTGTGTGTGTGTGTGTGTGTGTGTGTGTGTGTGTGTGTGTGTGTGTGTGTGTGTGTGTGTGTGTGTGTGTGTGTGTGTGTGTGTGTGTGTGTGTGTGTGTGTGTGTGTGTGTGTGTGTGTGTGTGTGTGTGTGTGTGTGTGTGTGTGTGTGTGTGTGTGTGTGTGTGTGTGTGTGTGTGTGTGTGTGTGTGTGTGTGTGTGTGTGTGTGTGTGTGTGTGTGTGTGTGTGTGTGTGTGTGTGTGTGTGTGTGTGTGTGTGTGTGTGTGTGTGTGTGTGTGTGTGTGTGTGTGTGTGTGTGTGTGTGTGTGTGTGTGTGTGTGTGTGTGTGTGTGTGTGTGTTTGTAAATGGTACGTTTGGGGGACATTCATGTGTATTTTGACCAACCAACTGAGGACGAAAAACGTACCGAGGACACACTCGTGGTCCTCGGAACGTTTTAGCTTCACCATTGCATTCTTGAGGCGCCTGTGAACCAGGAAATACCAATTTTGGACAGATTTAAAAATGTCCCCCCGTGGTATGGTCAATCAGACACGTTAGTTCCAGTTGTGTCTCCCACGTAGCGCTAGCACGTTGAGCGACACACACGCCTTACACTCTCACCCGTTCTGTGCCGCTCAAGGGAGGACTCATTTTGAATTTTTTAAAAACACACGAGTGTAAATTACGCTGCATTACCGAGGACTCAGGTGCATTCCTTAGTCCCTCCGTCACTTCCTGCACAATGTTGTCATATTGAACTCAGTGATGCCATATCGAACGAGCGTCTTGGCGGATACCGAGGCGACCGCAGAGAGCTACTGCGATGATTTGGTGAATTTTGAGTTAGGGAACGGAACGTTTGAGGGACGTAAATGTAATTTGGTGAAATAGTTTATTTATCTTGTTTGTTTTTTTTTTACATAATAAGTAGACTCTTGTAATAAAACTATTAGTAGTCCAGTAACTGCCCATTTCTCTAGATAAATTTTCTTGGTCACAACCGATTTGCATAAAAATTTCGATTCAGGTTCTACTTACCCTATACTTCAAGATTAAAAATGTTATAAGGGTTGCTTTTTATTTACCAGGGGGTGGGTACCACTCTTGAGCGTGACAATTAGTACATTAAAACTGAGCCCGATAATGGAAATATTGACCAATTCTAAGAAACTTTATTTTCCATAGTTTTTTCTTAAAGTCAACACTTTTTTTTAGATATACACGATTGGAAGTGGCGATTTCCCCCGCCCCCAAAAAAAACACTTTTTCTAATGGTTTTTCGCAATTAACTAAAAAACTAAGAGTTTTAGCGGAAAGGTTGTACTTATATAAATTGTAGCTTATAAAATAACAAAGAAAATGAGGGGGTTATGAAGTCTGTAAACCCACTAGGAGCTAAATTATGGCTTGTTTTAAGAGTGTTTGTAATTTGTCGAACCCAAAACACACAATTTTTATGTGAAATAACTTAAAAACAAAATCTCTTTAGGTGAAAACTTAATGAATTATTTTTATAGATAATTAAAAGAACTTTAATTTAATTTTTTGTAAAAGTTTTTAGCAAAAACATTAAGCGAGTTATGATCAAAGTAAAGTTGGTCCATATTTTTCCAGCGTTAGAAATATAGAAATATCAACCCCCAAATAGGACTCAAATTTAAAATAACCCTTACCGCTCTGCAATTCCCTTCAACTGTATGTTGTATTACAGTAAAAAATTTTGACCTCTTTTAAGAGCTTATTTAAAAAAAAAGTGAATTTTAAGTTAAAAGAAAATTTAAACAATAAAACAAATTTTCTTCAAAACAACTTTAAATCTAGGTGATAGGCCTAAGTATAATGTTGTCGAGTATAAAATTGTAGCATTTTATTTCCTGCAAATGTTAGTTGCTTTTTCATGTTTTTGACAATAGTTGACGAAGAAACATGCATACAAGTCTTCAATTAATTATTGTTCATAATTAATAACATTTTCAGTTCCTTTAAGCTCACCCCGTTTTTTAAGGAATGAAAAAATAACATCTGTGTGAGCTTATAGTTCCTGAAAAAACGTACAAAATGAGATTTAGAAAATCCTCGTATCTTAAAACTGACCGAGTTATGGCTGATAAACCAAGTACACATTTTAGAAATTATCATAGATAATGTACAGGGTGCTGTTTTCAACAGAAACGTTTTTATAGGTTGATAGCCCTGGTTTAAAACATAAAGTTTAAAAATAGTTTACAGTGTGTCGAATAGTTCTATATCTTTAAAGTTCTTGTAGAAGCTAATAACTTTCACCTACCCCCTACTTTTTTTAGAATATATTCAATCTTTCGGCATGAATTATTTAACTACTTTAGCAACACTGCTACCGGTTCAGCTGTTTGTTTATATGTTAAAAATGTTAATAAAAATAATCAATAACAATAAATTTAGCCCTATTAATTATATTAATTTATCATTTGAGGAATTTTTGTATTAACTTTGCAGATTTCGAAAACGGCTCTGACAGTTTCGTACGAATTCTGGACCGGCTGTAATGACATTGAATCCCGCATAGAATAGCCTGTCGTTTTTTATCGCTCACATATACGTCTCCAAAGTCATCTGTCTTTGCTCGGACTGCTCACAAGAATTGTTAGCTAAATTAAATGTTTCATAGAACAGCGAATTTCATGTTCTGAAGATTCAGAAGGTATACGTACCCTTAATACCTTTCATACCTTTTAAGGCCGGGACGTAGCAATAGCTGCGTATTTTTACCGGAATATGAGTGAAAAATTAGTGTAGGATGGTTGTGAATTATCATTAATTTATTTATATAATATGTACTAGCAGCCCGCGTCACTTCGTGACTCATTAAAACGACTTGGTAAAATAGGCTTTACTTTCATGTTGATTATGCATGGAGTTTTGCCGAGTAAAATACCTTTCAATGATGAACTGAGTGAATGTTTTTGAAAATAAGTAGGCTAACACTTCAATATCATCGGATTCCAAATACATTTACTAAATACAAAGGTTTTAAATTTATGATGTGTTTTAACTTCAATTTTTTAGGTTAACGTTCAACTAATATTGAAATTTTAAAGCTCGAAACGTTGAAACATGCATCAATGTGTTGAAACGTGTATCAATGTGTCTTCACTGTCAATAGTTTTCCTTTTGTTCCTTTTTAAGTTTCCTTTTTAAGAAAATAAATATAGTCAATTAAGATGATTACAGACTGTTGGTCTTAGTTTCAATATGGCAAACGCTCTTCCTTGTTTTATGTTTTCTAAAAAAACTTCAGTATTTTAAGAAATCTAAATAATACTGACATTTGCTTGCCCTGCATTCTGTGGCATATCTCTGGAACTACTGTATTTCAAATCTTGATGATCTGTTTTGTTACAAACAAATGTGAATTTGAAAAAGTTGCTAAGGACCCCTTATAAACCAATATTTCTCCATAAAACGTGCGTGCTATAAGTAGAGCACAATTTTTTACCGGTATTCAAATATGCTTTTCAGAAGCAAGAGAACAAGGGGAAATGAAGATAACCAAATGAGTGATAAAAAAAATCGTTTAGCGGAACTCTGCTGTAAATCAAATAAACTTAACAGATATCAGTGATTTTGTCATAATTGTGTTATTATTTATGGCCTTTTGATTACACTTTAAAAGTATATAAGTAAATTGTTCATTCTTTAATATTTCACAATATGGTATTTGTTTTGCTCGATTTCGAGCGACAGGTCTAGTTATCATAATATGGACCGAGGTGATCAAAATTATGAATGTCGCATATTTCCAAGGTGGTCGATAACATATTGGGGGAGCCAGGGCCGTCCGAAGGGGGGGAGGCAACCGGGGCAAGCTGCCCCGGGCGCCGCGGCTGAGGGGGCGCCACGGCTGAGGGGCGCCGACGCCGTACCGCGGCAAATTTTTTCTGCGATCTTATAGATTTGCATGAATTGTGATGGTATGGCGTTAATAAACGGCAATACGAATCTGAAAAATGAGGCTGTACCGTAGCTCACAATGATTTATAACTCTATAGGTATCACTAATGTAAATGTAATAATATGAAGTATGAAATAACAATAGTGTAGAGTTGGTACTATGCAAGTTGCGCGCATACCTAATCGTCTGTCGTCTGTCGCTGTCAAACTTGTCGAGACTTGGAATGTCAGGATTCGGGATTAAGGTGGTAGTCAGTGTCGGTGATGTACATTGTTGCCAAAAACCGGGTATTCACCCTGTTTTCGGGTATTTTGGAGGCTGTGCGGGGATTTGGCGGGGATTAATAAAAAACCGGGTAAAGCCGGGATTTTAGATTTGGACTGCGGGGATTTAGCCAACAACCAGAATATTAAAAAAAAAAAACGTGTAAAACCGGGTATTTAGGGCGGGCTACAAAGATTTTTATAAACGCTGGATTTTTTTAGTTGGTAATATGTATTCGGTATATGGTTGTGTTGGATTCAATATTGTCAGAAAGTGGGTATTTACCCGTTTTTCGGATATTTTGAAGGCCATTCGGGGATTATGTGATGATAAAAAAATCGGGTAAAACCAGAGATTTTAGACCTGAGCTGCGGGGATTTACCCGGCAACCTAAATACTAAATACATAAAAACAGTTAAAGCCACGGGGATTTAATGAATTATGATTTGTTTTGCAAATATCCAATGTTCATCTGAGTTGAGGAAAATAATTTATTTTCATGGTTTTAAGAACATGTGCAATACTTGAAATAATACCCATTCAAAATTTTGGTACATAGTGTGTAGTTTAATGTTATATTTCCCTCCTTACAAAGTAATTTTAAGTAAACTACCCGGTTTTGGATGTTTTGAACGTTATTAGGTGGTTTTTTGGTACTTGCGGGCCGATGCGGGGGCTATTGCTGGCAAACCGGGTAAGAGCGGTGATTTTTAATGGAGTTGGTGGGTAAAATGCCAAATCCTCTCTGGCAACACTGGTGTTGTAGTTGCTAGTTGCTAGTGCTAGTGACTGTTGTTACACTGACAGTTTAGGTAATCGCGGTGACGTAGTTAGAGTGAGAGTAAAAACTATTTGTAATTTGTTTAATTCTTTTCTTTTGAAATACATTCTGAACCGTTTACTATTTTTAATTTTGTGCAGTCCTGGAATTACCCCTTAATATATGTAATTATACTTAAAGTATGCTGTGTAAGTATTGATATTGGCAAAAGCTGACATATGCGACTAATACTGGGGGGGGGGGGCGCCGCGACTACGTTTGCCCCGGGCGCCGCCAACCCTAGGGACGGCCCTGGGGGGAGCAGGGGGAAAACATGCCAGGGAACGCTATGCGTGAAACTGCTGCATGATATATCTAAATCGGTCAAAGATAGAACATCGGTCAAAACGTATTTTTAATCAGGAACGTATGGCCAACAATAATGGCTATTAGGTCCGAGGTGGTATCTAGTCAAATAGAAGAGTTATAAAATCTACTATATATTTGTCACATACCACTCACCCATCACCATCGACCACATAGTACAATAGACGGAGCACAAGAAACCGCTAAGTGAAGCCTAAATTTGCTTCTAGACCCTATTTCTAAAAAATACCCCTTCTATTTAAAATAAAAAAAAATGTTTTGGAAATATGATTGACACTATTATCGTTCCAAACTAAAGGTCTCTTCACATGCAAAATTTCAATTTTAAGCCTCAATGCTAAATGGTATGAACTACGAGTTATTTGAAACATGAGCACTGTCAGATTACGCGGTTTTAGGCGCCGTTTTATGTTTCTATACCCAGACAATATGGCGGCCCAGGCCTCACTTGCTGTAATGCAAATAAGATAGCTATGCTCCGTCTATTTCTATTATGTGGTCGCTGATCATCACACAGCCCAAACGATATGACCTAGAACCTTGAAAGTTTGCGTAGACATTTCTCTTAGGGCGTAGGCATCCGCTAAGAAAGGATTTTACAAAATCCTAAGTTTCAAGGGGTTTTTGACGAGGTCGAATTTTTCAAACTTTCCCATTTAAAAGTGTTATGGACGATTTTTTTTTACATTTTCAATGTTCATTCAATCAGCATGCTGAGTTAGCTTCACTAAATGTTCATAAGCTGTTACAGCAGATTATAAATTGATTTTTTTCATCACGGTTTTATTATTTTTTTGTTAATTTCTTTTATGGACATAATTATGTACTATATAAAAGTTACATTTAGGTTAGTTTTAGTACCTAATCTGTTTAATCATAAATTCAGTATATTGAATCATATTTATTTTGGCAGCGGGAGTTGTATTTGTGCCTGTTACGATGACTTGGCGTTTAATCTAATTCGACCTCTATAGTTTAATGCCTGAAGAGCGTGCTGACTTTTGTAGTTGAGTCTTGAAACTTATTCCCCGCAAGACTGAAAAAAGGGGGTACAGCTAGCTGGTGACTTGTAAGCTGGCACTTGGGCCTCACGCGGGCAGTATAGGCGCGGGGTGAGAGGGGAGTGTTGGAGGTACAAGAAAAAGGCCGGACTGCAAACATTTCTGCTGCCGAACGCCTTCACACGGGTCGCGAGGACGTTGCCGCAACCCGCTTGACGTAACATAATGTTTTTTTCATTATCGGTAATTTTTCAGTCACCGACAGACTGTGCTGTATAGCCTAATCTAATTCTTTGATATATTTACATAGAAATCCTTAAATTATAAAAATATCTGATAGATTTCGCGGCTTGAAACGCCGTTTTATGTTTCTATACGTAGACAAGATGGCAGCCTCCGCTTCAATTGCTGTAATGCTAGTAAGGTAGAAACGCTCCTTCTATTTGTATTATGAGCTCGCTGGTTGTCACGAACTTTCCCATGATAAGTCGGTGAACATCAAACGGTCCTCTTGGCGCGGCCGTACTCTTCCACCAATACCATCTCGAATTTCGATTAAATTTGGATTGATTGCACGTATTACTATAAGGCCTCTTTTATGGACGTCGGACGGTCGTCATGTGACGCTGAGAAAAATGTCAAGCGTATTTTCAGCGTCGAATGAAGACCGAGAAGCGGTCGTCGGGCGCGCATCAAGTAAAGCGAGCATGGGACCGGGCAATCTCCGCACACACAGCTGGTCCATTGATTATTGCTGGACTCTCAGTCAAAGTTTTCGCTGTCGGGGATCCATGTGTGTTGTACATGTTCAAATTAAATAAAAAAAACTCGGAATAGATAGAGGTCTTAATTGAAGACATCAGTTAAGACATCCTTATAATAAACAAAATATCCACAACAAAAACGGTTATAAGGCTTGAGGTTGTATTTCTAATAATAATTGAATCATAAAATAAAATATAGAAATCTATGATTTTTAGACTACTTTTTTGAACAAATATTGAGCTAATTTCCGGGTGTCACTAAGAAGAGTGACCAAATACTTTTTCTGATCATTACAATATGGACTATATTCATAACGGAAACGCATGTTGAAACGTTTCCAGGTGGTCGAAAACTTGGTAGGAGGGTAAAAATGGCGGAAGGCTTATGCGCTGAAACCACAATATATTTAGAAAGGTTCAAGATAGGACATCGGTCAAAATGTCATTTAAATTCAGCAAATGTGGAGAACATAAATGGTTACTAGGCTCGAGGTCGTATCTCAATTAATAAACGAGTTATAAAATAAAACATAGAAAAATGAGATTTTGAAAAAAAGATTGAAAACATTTAACACTAATCCGCACAAAATCAAACCAAACTATAAATAGAATAAATATCCATTCAAACGATTAATTCAAAATAACCTTCATACAATTTAAAATTAGTTATTTACTAATCAAATGATTTTTCTATCCTGCATGTAAATAAAAACAACCTGAATCAGCTGTGGTGGTTTAAAATAAACAAGTGCATGACGATGGGCACTTGAATGGGCCCTTTGAAAGGTTGTAGGACGCAAACCGGATTTTCCCAGACTTGAGACCAGTTACAATCGATTTCTGGTGGCTTAAAACCCCAAATTAAACAAAAAAAATCAAAAATCTTAGGACGAAATAAAAATTTTGCCCGTACAAACTTTGCTTATCTTAGAGGATAGGATAATACCATTAAGAAATGACATTAAGAGTAAAAGATATGCGTTTAAAACCCACGACTCATTCGAGCAATTCTGCGATCAGAATAGAGCGTTGCGCAAACGATCATCACGCGCATTGTAACAGGTTTGTCCGTGGTTGCCCTCACATCCGCAAACGACCGCTGTCCACCTTGGCTTGCACGGACACGCGCCGTTTTACATCGGCTTTAGAATGATCCAGATTGAACTACATTTTTTAAATTGTTGTTTTGTTTACTCAAGGCGGATTTATGCTGGTACATGAAACGCCATATTCTAATTTAGTTAACTGTTCAATGTTGGTATGCTGACTGTAGTATTAGTCAGTTTCGTTACAGGAGGGTGCCAAAAGATTCCAGGCCTGAAAGGCGTACCGGGCTACGTACTAGTATAAGTACAATAGAATCTCAAAGCCCAGACCGTCCATAAGACCAATGTTAATTTTAGCATTTGGCTTAAGGACGGTATGGGCCTTGTGGTTTGATTCAAACCATACCCGTATCCCTGCGGCCCATAGCAGGGGCCTGATCCCCCCGGCCCCGGCTGTGAATCGCCTACCTCGGCCCTAGACGCCTGTGACGCCTGTGACATGTGCCATCCGAATAAATCTTACCAATGCCAATGTCACAACTCTATCTGGAAAATATTTCAGGAAATAGGCCTAACGGGTGAGTCGTCAGACAAAAGAATCCCTGGCGATTTAAGATGTAGATTGTTATAGACCACGTTTGTAAAACGGGGTTTTACCAGTTTTACCACTTAAAATCATTCATAAAAACATCAAATTTTATCAGCTGATGAAGTTATATCACATTTCACAAATTAGTTAACATTGCGCCAACCAACATACATAAGGTAAATAAATTCTTTGTAAAATATATTTGTATACAAATTATTGGAACTCTAATTAAATTTCTTCATCTATTCTACGTCATGCTCATCGTTCTGGTAATAATTATTGACATTTCATTTTTCAATGGCTTTGTAACGTAAATAGTTTTTACAATTGACAAGTTACACCGCTACATTGTTAATCTATGGATCTGTTAAATGACAATTCATGATCATAAGGATTATGTGTATGTACAGTTCGCGCATTATATTTCCGGCTATGACTACTACGCTACTAACCGTATCATATGATATTTTAAACATATAATTTTGGTAAACACTGCGTTTGACGAACAGTGGGATTGTAGAACAATGTTTTCAGAAACGTACCCCCTCTCCCCATCCGCGACGTGCAACCAGCTGACTCTGTCATAGCCTGAGATAAAATGTTTGAACTGTAGTAGTGTATATTAATGTCCTCACTAAGACTCTTAAATGTAATAGTCCTCACATGGTCACTGAATACTTATTTTAACGGTTTTTCGTGTGTGTCCTCACTTGGAAGATTAAAAGCAACAGTCCTCAGATAGTCGGCAATTACTAAATCTAACGGTCATTTGGAGTGTGTCCTCAGAGTGATGGGCTATTTTCATGGTCCTCACACAGTATGGTCCGTAACAAAAAAACCAAAAATGAACGAACAAAAACAAGGTTTTGAATTTAGTTAAAAAACAATATTACCAACAAATTTTAATAAAGATAATTTTAAAAAAATCAATATTTCATGATGTCCTCAGAACGTACAGATGTTACACCGGGTCCTCAGAAAGTGTGTGTGTGTGTGTGTGTGTGTGTGTGTGTGTGTGTGTGTGTGTGTGTGTGTGTGTGTGTGTGTGTGTGTGTGTGTGTGTGTGTGTGTGTGTGTGTGTGTGTGTGTGTGTGTGTGTGTGTGTGTGTGTGTGTGTGTGTGTGTGTGTGTGTGTGTGTGTGTGTGTGTGTGTGTGTGTGTGTGTGTGTGTGTGTGTGTGTGTGTGTGTGTGTGTGTGTGTGTGTGTGTGTGTGTGTGTGTGTGTGTGTGTGTGTGTGTGTGTGTGTGTGTGTGTGTGTGTGTGTGTGTGTGTGTGTGTGTGTGTGTGTGTGTGTGTGTGTGTGTGTGTGTGTGTGTGTGTGTGTGTGTGTGTGTGTGTGTGTGTGTGTGTGTGTGTGTGTGTGTGTGTGTGTGTGTGTGTGTGTGTGTGTGTGTGTGTGTGTGTGTGTGTGTGTGTGTGTGTGTGTGTGTGTGTGTGTGTGTGTGTGTGTGTGTGTGTGTGTGTGTGTGTGTGTGTGTGTGTGTGTGTGTGTGTGTGTGTGTGTGTGTGTGTGTGTGTGTGTGTGTGTGTGTGTGTGTGTGTGTGTGTGTGTGTGTGTGTGTGTGTGTGTGTGTGTGTGTGTGTGTGTGTGTGTGTGTGTGTGTGTGTGTGTGTGTGTGTGTGTGTGTGTGTGTGTGTGTGTGTGTGTGTGTGTGTGTGTGTGTGTGTGTGTGTGTGTGTGTGTGTGTGTGTGTGTGTGTGTGTGTGTGTGTGTGTGTGTGTGTGTGTGTGTGTGTGTGTGTGTGTGTGTGTGTGTGTGTGTGTGTGTGTGTGTGTGTGTGTGTGTGTGTGTGTGTGTGTGTGTGTGTGTGTGTGTGTGTGTGTGTGTGTGTGTGTGTGTGTGTGTGTGTGTGTGTGTGTGTGTGTGTGTGTGTGTGTGTGTGTGTGTGTGTGTGTGTGTGTGTGTGTGTGTGTGTGTGTGTGTGTGTGTGTGTGTGTGTGTGTGTGTGTGTGTGTGTGTGTGTGTGTGTGTGTGTGTGTGTGTGTGTGTGTGTGTGTGTGTGTGTGTGTGTGTGTGTGTGTGTGTGTGTGTGTGTGTGTGTGTGTGTGTGTGTGTGTGTGTGTGTGTGTGTGTGTGTGTGTGTGTGTGTGTGTGTGTGTGTGTGTGTGTGTGTGTGTGTGTGTGTGTGTGTGTGTGTGTGTGTGTGTGTGTGTGTGTGTGTGTGTGTGTGTGTGTGTGTGTGTGTGTGTGTGTGTGTGTGTGTGTGTGTGTGTGTGTGTGTGTGTGTGTGTGTGTGTGTGTGTGTGTGTGTGTGTGTGTGTGTGTGTGTGTGTGTGTGTGTGTGTGTGTGTGTGTGTGTGTGTGTGTGTGTGTGTGTGTGTGTGTGTGTGTGTGTGTGTGTGTGTGTGTGTGTGTGTGTGTGTGTGTGTGTGTGTGTGTGTGTGTGTGTGTGTGTGTGTGTGTGTGTGTGTGTGTGTGTGTGTGTGTGTGTGTGTGTGTGTGTGTGTGTGTGTGTGTGTGTGTGTGTGTGTGTGTGTGTGTGTGTGTGTGTGTGTGTGTGTGTGTGTGTGTGTGTGTGTGTGTGTGTGTGTGTGTGTGTGTGTGTGTGTGTGTGTGTGTGTGTGTGTGTGTGTGTGTGTGTGTGTGTGTGTGTGTGTGTGTGTGTGTGTGTGTGTGTGTGTGTGTGTGTGTGTGTGTGTGTGTGTGTGTGTGTGTGTGTGTGTGTGTGTGTGTGTGTGTGTGTGTGTGTGTGTGTGTGTGTGTGTGTGTGTGTGTGTGTGTGTGTGTGTGTGTGTGTGTGTGTGTGTGTGTGTGTGTGTGTGTGTGTGTGTGTGTGTGTGTGTGTGTGTGTGTGTGTGTGTGTGTGTGTGTGTGTGTGTGTGTGTGTGTGTGTGTGTGTGTGTGTGTGTGTGTGTGTGTGTGTGTGTGTGTGTGTGTGTGTGTGTGTGTGTGTGTGTGTGTGTGTGTGTGTGTGTGTGTGTGTGTGTGTGTGTGTGTGTGTGTGTGTGTGTGTGTGTGTGTGTGTGTGTGTGTGTGTGTGTGTGTGTGTGTGTGTGTGTGTGTGTGTGTGTGTGTGTGTGTGTGTGTGTGTGTGTGTGTGTGTGTGTGTGTGTGTGTGTGTGTGTGTGTGTGTGTGTGTGTGTGTGTGTGTGTGTGTGTGTGTGTGTGTGTGTGTGTGTGTGTGTGTGTGTGTGTGTGTGTGTGTGTGTGTGTGTGTGTGTGTGTGTGTGTGTGTGTGTGTGTGTGTGTGTGTGTGTGTGTGTGTGTGTGTGTGTGTGTGTGTGTGTGTGTGTGTGTGTGTGTGTGTGTGTGTGTGTGTGTGTGTGTGTGTGTGTGTGTGTGTGTGTGTGTGTGTGTGTGTGTGTGTGTGTGTGTGTGTGTGTGTGTGTGTGTGTGTGTGTGTGTGTGTGTGTGTGTGTGTGTGTGTGTGTGTGTGTGTGTGTGTGTGTGTGTGTGTGTGTGTGTGTGTGTGTGTGTGTGTGTGTGTGTGTGTGTGTGTGTGTGTGTGTGTGTGTGTGTGTGTGTGTGTGTGTGTGTGTGTGTGTGTGTGTGTGTGTGTGTGTGTGTGTGTGTGTGTGTGTGTGTGTGTGTGTGTGTGTGTGTGTGTGTGTGTGTGTGTGTGTGTGTGTGTGTGTGTGTGTGTGTGTGTGTGTGTGTGTGTGTGTGTGTGTGTGTGTGTGTGTGTGTGTGTGTGTGTGTGTGTGTGTGTGTGTGTGTGTGTGTGTGTGTGTGTGTGTGTGTGTGTGTGTGTGTGTGTGTGTGTGTGTGTGTGTGTGTGTGTGTGTGTGTGTGTGTGTGTGTGTGTGTGTGTGTGTGTGTGTGTGTGTGTGTGTGTGTGTGTGTGTGTGTGTGTGTGTGTGTGTGTGTGTGTGTGTGTGTGTGTGTGTGTGTGTGTGTGTGTGTGTGTGTGTGTGTGTGTGTGTGTGTGTGTGTGTGTGTGTGTGTGTGTGTGTGTGTGTGTGTGTGTGTGTGTGTGTGTGTGTGTGTGTGTGTGTGTGTGTGTGTGTGTGTGTGTGTGTGTGTGTGTGTGTGTGTGTGTGTGTGTGTGTGTGTGTGTGTGTGTGTGTGTGTGTGTGTGTGTGTGTGTGTGTGTGTGTGTGTGTGTGTGTGTGTGTGTGTGTGTGTGTGTGTGTGTGTGTGTGTGTGTGTGTGTGTGTGTGTGTGTGTGTGTGTGTGTGTGTGTGTGTGTGTGTGTGTGTGTGTGTGTGTGTGTGTGTGTGTGTGTGTGTGTGTGTGTGTGGCCGCAAAAATGGTCCGATCTTTATGAAATTTGGTACGGACATGTAAAGTGGTAATCAATTGGACGAGTTCGTGAACCAGCCCGATCGGACCACCGGAAGGGGGGGTAAAGGGGAATAAACCCCCCCCAAAAATGGGTTTTTTGAGTTTTTTTACATAGAAAAATAAAATTTATCGAATTTTTGTGGGCACCATTGAATTCAGCTCAAAAAAACAAACAATTTAGTAATTTGAATCACTGCTCTATGTCCATTGGTTACCGAGATATTGAAAGTGGTAAACACAGTACGTTGTCCCAATGTTAACCTTCTGGGAAATAACTAAAATTCTATATCTCGGTTATTTCTCAACATATCTTGTTAAAACTTGCTAAATAGCTTCTTCTAGTTCAGATCTACTAAATATTGAATTAAAACCACCCAGTTTTAGTATACCTGTAACAGCAAACCTGCATACTCATTCCCCATGTTATTCTTATGGAGTTTACCAAAAAATGTCAAATCTTGCTATGTTTGATTGAAATATATTGTTTTGCATTTGAAATTCGCTGAGTATGCAGGTCTGCTGCAACGGGGGTATTGTACTGTATTCCTACATGTGTTATTGCGTGACAAGAGGAATTCATTGCTGTTAGGACAAACGCCTTAGCGTGGAGGTGGATAACTGCCCAAAAGTTTTTTTTTCTACCAGCCCACTTATTCCCACTCAAATTTGACATAAAAAATTTAATATTTTGGCAAAAAACACTATTTCGTCACACAGTAACCAGCGGTAGTTTGATTATGAAAATAGCCACATCACTGCACCACTGTTCAGGAACATTATGCTACCCACCCTGTTGAACGTACGCATGCGCGTTGAATTTTATAATTTTGTTATCTATGTACCCCCATATCAACGAGCCCCACTCTCCCTGACTCTTTATCTGAGTGCTTGAAGACTGATTCAAATAACACAATTTTACTAAATTTATTTTATATACTAACTTGTCTTTGAAATTTATCAAATTTGGCGTGAGTCAGTGTGTAGAGTAACGTACCCCATTGAGAACAAGGGCTGGAATATTTTGACATGATAGTACTTTGTCTATTGTTTGTATTATTCATTGATGATATAGTAAAAATCTGTTAACATCTCATTAAGGGGTATCCACCCCTTTAATATCGTACAGGGTGTTTTTTTTAAACGCGACCCAAACCATTTATCAGTGAAGTAAATATTTATCAGTGAGGTATCTTTTCCCCCAATATCCCCGAATTTGACTCCACTATATTATTTCCTTTGGGGATACATAAAAATTAGGGCCTACGAAAACTATTTACAGGATATTCAGCACCTCAAAACTAACATAAAAAATTTAATACAAGTAGATCAAAGAGGAACTTTGCAAAACGTGTTCAGGAATTTGATGGAGAGAGCATAACTTTGTGTAAATGTCAATGGTGGATTTTTTAAACACATAATGGAAGTTAAATGTGATCAAACTTTAGTAATAGGTTGTATAAAATGTAAAAATTGGCAAAACAATACTCATTTCATCTCTGTTTGAACATTATTCAATCTTAAAAATAGGTTGCTCTTAATAAAAAGAATCCCTCTATAAATTATAGAGTTAGAGTAGTTTAAAAAAATAATATCCCTTTAGGATAGTAGGAGTAATAAAAAAGGTTAACGTCTAAAACCATTATTTTCAGATCACTATTACAGTTCTGGTTGGAAGGAAATATTTACTTAAAGAATATCTAAGCTGAGAAACTGTATGCTGTTTTTTAGTTTATATTATGTGTTATTTACAAAATGTGTTATGTGTTATTACGTGTTAAATGTGTTAAGAGTGCTAAACATGTTAAAACATGTGTTAAACATGTTAAATGTGTTATGTGTTATTATGTGTAAATAACAAAATTATTTTAAGTAAATTTTAATAGCTGCACTTCCCTAAAAATAAATTTGACAGTAATTAAATAATATTTCAAGTGACACTTGATTATTCAATAATTTGTTAAGGTTACTATGAAGTAGGAAGTAATCAACTCCAGCTCAGGAGAATAATTAGAGGCCGTATTTTACAAGAATGACAGGCTTTTCCCTCTCAGCACCTTTAAATACCAAGCAATTTTTCTACGAAAGAGATGTCATTATGATAGGAGCGTAATAACGTTTCCCAATTATTTTGATAAGACGGAACCCCCGTCAAACTTTCCTACCCTCTGCTGCAACGTAGTTATGAGAACTAAATTATTTTCGTTACTATTACAAGATATCGATTCCTGGTAAACATTAAACATTGAATACAACGTAACAAACATGTGTTTAAACAGGGTGTTTCAGAACTCCCTACCAACATTTTAGGGCATTATTCCTGGGCAAGACACACATCTAAATATCATATTTAAATTGTCCGGAAGTCCTTAGTTACTCACACAGCCGCCAGTTTGTTTTTTTAATTTATTAATTTAGTTCTAAAAAATGGTTAAACATACGGAATTGAAACTTTGCACAATCATTTATAACAACTAGACAAAGCTTCGAGAAAATTATGAAAAATTTTCAAGTTCATATTAATGATAGATAAAAAGGATAATTTTAGGGTTGTTTAATATTTTATTATTGTTTGAAATAATCTAAAATCGCTTAAAAATAACATGCAAAGCGGACGGAGACTGTTGCATTGTTGTGGCAGACTAGCTGCATGCCTCGGCATGCACTGCAACTAACCTCCAGCGGTCACGTATCACTAAAGCTGCCATATCTCAGTTAATATTCGTCCAATATTAAAAAATAAGGTTTCAATCGATTTGTAATTGAATTACCTAGAAAAAGTTATTCTTTATTCTTGTAAAATTGTTGTAAAATTAATGGTTTTTTAGTTATTTAAAAAACAAAATTTTAAATGGCCGCCATTTTGTTTTATGAACTTTAAAATTTTTCATAATTTTTTTCAAGCTTTGTCTAGTTGTCATAAATGATTGTGCAAAGTTCCAATTTCGTATGTTTAACCATTTTTTAGAAATAAATTAATAAGTGAAAAAAACAAAATGGCGGCTGTGCGAGTAACTAAGGACTTCCGGACAATTTAAATGTGATATGTAGAAATTTTTCTTACCCAGGAACAATGCCCTAAAATATTGGTAGAGAATTCTGAAACACCCTGTTTAGGGTGTTTTTTAACGCAACCCATTTTTAAGAATAATGCATAATGAATAATGCACATATGAAATGAGTATTGTTTTGTTGATCTTTATATTCTATACAACCTATTATTGAAGTTTGATCACATTTAGTTCACATTATGTGTTCACGCAATCCGCCATTGGCATTTGTTTAAAGATGTGCTCTCTCCATCAAATTCCCGAACCTCTTTGAACCACCCTCAAACCCTCTTTGTACCTCCTTGAATTTCTTGCATTAAATTTGTTATGTTTGTATTGAAGTGTTGAATATCCGTGAATTGTAGGCCTTACTTTTTATGTTTCCCTATGGAAAATAATATAGTGGGGTCAAATCTGGGGATCTTGGGGGAGCAATCCTTCACTGATAAAATAAAATTTTGGGTTGCGTTTAAAAAAAACACCCTGTATGATAACGTTAAATAACTATTAAAGTTAAAAGCGACGATAATATTCTGAATTACTTGAATGCAATCACTAACTCTAAGTAAATAATTATGGTCTTAAAACATGCTGACAATTTTGATTACCACCTAAAATAGTCTCCTAAAATATATTGAAAGTAACTGTCTTAAATTGATTTTTTAGCAGAAAACCTATCGCAGCACGTAGAAGGAAAGAGTATGGGACTGAAAGGGATAAGGAAGGGGGGTCTGTAGCTGAAGAGCTCCGAAATTGGGGACGTGACCAAGTGGAAAAATGGCCCTGATACTGCAAACATCAGCAAAACGTGGCATCAGAATGTGAAAATAAAGTAATCTGAATGTGTATGATCTTTTGGTAACTACGGCCCTTATACTGCACACATCGACAAAAAGTGGGAAATAGAATATGAATGGACAGTAATATATAGGTGTTATTATTTGGCTAAAACAGGACTGATACTGCAAACATCGGCAACAAGTGGAAACAGAACATGGACAGATGGTATTGTAAAGAAACGACCGTGTGAAAAATACGGCACTGATTCTGCAAACATCTGTATGTAATCCAGACGTATTTATATAAGTCCTGCTAAATTATTTAGGCACTACCTACGAGTGGACGTGATTCGTTATTAAACGAAAATATAATGCCTTAACGCCCAGAAACATTGATAGACTTGTTGAGTAATGCGTTGTTTCACATACCTAGTCATATCGTTCAACAGTATTGTACAAATATATGACAGGTCATTGTTGTGTAAAGGGCAATACAGTAGTGTATGAAAGCTTTACCACTGATTGCCAGGTGTCTGACACGACACGAAAAAATTCGATGATAAATGCGGTTCTCAGGCAATCTTTTCCCTTTGTTCTTGGGCTGTTCTACTCCTGATGCTGCTAAAATCGGCAATGTGTGGGAAAAATAAAGTGAACAGGCAGTAATCAAAATGACAAAGTAGCACTGAGAATAGAAAGAAACACAGTGGTATGTGATCCCGAGAAATAGATAAGTACTCTGGTACGCTTTAAAATAAAAACAAAACAATATTGCATTGTTATTTAATTTTATAATGCCTAATAAACATTGCTCGGCTATAAGATTATTCGAAGTGTAGTTCTAAAAACGTAATGTTTATGGTTGCAAATATTCATTATTTTTGAGATTATATTTTTAACTGCCCCCCTTTTATAGATACTAATACAGGGTGTTTTTTTAAACGGAACCCATTTTTAGACTGAATAATGCACATATAAAGATGACATAGGTATTTTTTGGTTATCTTTGCATTTTATACAACCTATTATTTAAGTTCGATCACATTTAGCTTACATTAATTGTTCAAACAATCCGCTATTGACATTTATACAAAGTTGTGCTCTCTCTATCAAATTTCCGAACAGTTTTGCATAGTACCTCTTTGAATTCCTTGTATTAAATTTGTTATGTTTGTTTCGAGGTGCTGAATATCCTGTCAAATCTTTTTCATAGACCTTACTTTTTATGTATCTCAAGAAAATTATATAGTGGGATCAAATCAGGGAATCTCGGGGGGAAACATTCCTTCACTGATAAAATAAAGTTTTGGGTTGCGTTAAACAAACACCCTGTATTTATGGCTGCAAATATTTATTATTTTTGAGATTATTTAACTGTCCCCCATTTTATAAATAATAATCCTTTTACCGTTTCATTAATATTAATATTTTACCGTTTCATCACTGTATTAAAGTGTAGTTTTCAAATTATGGTCAAGAGAGGCATCAGACGCCGCTCCTCCGGTTTCCGCTTCCAACTGAGCAGCTGACGTTTTAATTAAAACTAAGCCCATATTGTAAGCGATCGACATTAACCTCCCGATCCCTCTAAGTCTCCTCCCCACTTACAATTCGATCCTAGTAAACCACTGTGATTAAAAAGCTCGCGGGAAATCATGTGCATGTTGGTTGGATGTGAATTGAGAGGGAAATAAAAATAAGCTGCATTTTCGGTCAGATAATAAACTAAAATTGAATGATGTAGGTCTATTTGGGAAAAAATGTTACTTAAGCAAATAAAACGTTCAGTGTGACGTGACCAAAATATTTCTGAATATGCTTATTGTTGAATGTTATACCGTATAAATACGTCTATTCTAATGAACGTTGATTGCATGTAAATTTACTGGTTATTTATCGCTTTATGTGTTCATGACAATTTCCCCTTTCAGATCTGAGGATAGACGTTTCTTTTGGTTTGTTTATAACAACAATCAAGTGAATATGTAATCAAGAATTATTTTAATGAGAATAGTTTAAAATTCTAAAAAAGTACTTTTATATGTTTACTGTATGCACTGAAATAGGTCACTTAAAAATCCTTTCCCTCCACCTGCTATGTTTAAACGCTTTTTACTCCTTGTTATGGGTGAGTAAAATAATAATTTGTCTCCTGGCGGGAGACAATGTCAACCTATGAGATTAACATTGAAATAAATAACTAAAAATTGAAATAACTATTTCTCACATTATATAATTCATTTCTGATAACACCCAATTAAATAATTTCCGTTTTGTTGTTCAATTTAAATCATTACATACTAGTGGCTTGAAGGGGCTAAAAGCCCCTTAGCATATTCCTTTATTATAGTACAAATTCATTCAAACAAAACTGGATTTTAGATACACCAAATTATGTTTATATCTAGCATATGGTTTTGAATCGAGGATTAGCAATACATGTTTTATCTAAACAAAGCAGACGTTTTGAACTCAGATAGATTTGTTGTGCACTGAATTGTTTGTTTCACAAACCTGGTCATATCATTCAGTAGCATTGGGCAAATATAAGACATATCATAATTGTGTAAAGGGAAACACCGCAGTGTATGAAAGCTTTATCACTGGTTGCCAGCAGGTGTTTAGTCTAGCTGTGGTTTCAGTCTACTAAATATTTTTATCGGTAACTGTTGATTTTCTAACGCTTCTTTCGAATCATGTTAATAATATATTTCAATATGGAAGCTTACAGGTAAAAACAACACAGGAATAAAACGTATTACATGTTAACGGTTAAGTTATCTATGTTCTTTTTCCTGTAAATTGAAACAGATCTTTAGATGAGTTAAATAGTGCATCGTGCATCAACAATCATATAAGCATCTACTGTAGTTATAAAAACTACACCCAAGCATTGCGTTTTTTATTGCCTCTATCTGTTTTCTGCAAAAAACAAATATATTTTTTCGACAATCAATTGCTAATTCTAACACGATTCCCAAAAATGCCTAGCTATTTATAACTTATTTAGATGCTATAGCTTAAAAATGTGGCGATTATATTATTGTCAAGAAAGCTGCGCACTGAATAAAACTGTATATTTAACTTAATATTAAGCTTGCCTAATTATTTGATATGCAGTCTTATGTGCTTTTATAGTAGCGTTAAGCCACTATCAAATTTGATCATAAATATTTTGGCAAACAAATTAGTTTGGAGGCACACAGGTTACTTATACATCTTTGAAAAATTATATACTTTTTGTGTAGGCCTAATGATTTTTTTTTGTTTTTTGGGTCAAACAGCACACTACGAACTAAGTAATTTAATTACGAACATGACTAAAACAATAAATAACGACGAGGTATGGCTAAATGTCAACCCAGCAACCAATACATCACTGCATTATAGCTCCAGGCATTGTCAATGACCGACCATAGTACCCATATTTTATGGTGTTTCCTTATTTTGATTTATTTAGAGAATATCCAAATTAATATCGTTTGTAGCTAAAATTGGAGGTGAGGCATCATATTTGAATTTTTCTCCTGTTTATTAATATTTGAAATAGTTACAACTCTTGTTATCCTTATAGTCTACATAAATCAACGCAAAAAACTACCTTAATGTAAAACAAATTGCATTTTTTATGGGGTGAGTAAAAAAGTATAGCTTTTATCCAAAATTGGGCGAAATCTGTCCACGGGAAATCCCACAACATTACGTTTCAATATGGCGGTTCAGAATGGGAAAATTATAAAATAAGACTAACACTGCATTTTCAGCTATATTTAATCAGATATAAACTTACGAACGACATAAAAAATTTTAGGGGTACAGTACTTCATTTTATAAGGACAGTCATTTTTAGCCGCCATCTTGGATCCGCAACTCTAGCTTAGTTAGTTGTTTTAGTTCCTGCAACAGAAAGCTACAAGTGAAGTTTTCCAATAATCTCTCCTAAGAATTTTTGTTACTTCTGGTGTACCTCAGGGGTCACATACGGGGCCTCTATTGTTCAATGCCTTTGTCAATGGCATCACCACTTGTCTGCAAGTAGTCAACTGCTATCTCTTCGCCGGTGACATAAAGTTGTTTAAGACTACCTCGGGGACTGCGGACTGCCATGCATTGCAATCAGGTATTAATTGAGTTGTCACATGGTGCAGGCAGAATGGAATGACCCTCAATACAAAAAATGCCTCATTGTAAGCTTTCATTCTAGTTCCTTAGAAATTATATTTGAATTTGAACTTGAAGGTCAGATACTGAGTCGTTCCACTAGCATTCGGGACTTGAGAGTCAAACTCGTCTATAATCTGAGCCCTGAACAACATACTAATCACATTTGTGCCAAAGCTTATCGTAGTATGGGATTCATATTTCGCTCCACAAAAGGGATGAGAAGTTTACATGCTCTAAAAATCCTGTATTGCGCTTTTGTCCATTCACAGCTGGAATATCGTTCTGACTTTTGTCACCTCACCAGGCCTATCTCCAAGAAGAATCGCAAGTGTTCGCGAAAAGCAAGTTTTGTGTTCAGGACAAGTTTTTGCAGTTGGTTAGGACCAAACTGAATTTTGAATCCCCCAAGGAGCTAATTGCTGCACAGCTTTCCCTTCTCCCATTGAAACTTGGGAGAGACATCCAGGATATTCTATTTCTATATAGGCTATTGAACAACGTGATTGATGCGCCAGACCTGCTGGGTCACATTTCCTCCCGATGCTCCATAAGAACAAGATCCGTATCTCTTAGGCAGAAGATTCCTGCGAAAAAACTATGAAGTTATATCAAAAACTGAGCGCATTCAGTGACTGGGAAACCTGGTGACACCGTCGGTTGATTTTTTCTTCCTCACCCCATCCGACTTCAAGAGCCAAGTAGTCCGAGAACTAGACTAGACTTGTTGGCGGCTACAGTTCGTTAATGTGTGTTATTGCTGGAAATTATTTTAAAGGGTCCCATATTTTTTGTTTGCATGATTGTATAATTTGTAGTGCCATCATCTCTGTGCTTGGGAATGCCTTTAAAGGGTCCCAACTGTTTTTTGCTTCTACTTGCTTGAGTGTTTTATTTCTAGTGCCAATCTTCTCTGTGATCAAATATGCCATTATATCATTCCTTGTAAATGTTTATAAGTTTTCATCATACTAACACAGAAACATTTGTTTTCAGTTCCTTTTTGTTGGCTCGAAAGTTACTTATTGCTGGCCTAGGCCGAATAAACTTTTTCTAGCCTAGGCCGGATAAAACAGAAGTAAACAATCAGCTGCTTTGCAGAAAACCGACGTTTAATTCTTGTTTATTGGTTTCTTTTTAGAGGAATGTAGTGGCAGCACTGCATCCGTAACAAATGTTTGTCCTGTTTGTTATAGGTTAGGTTTGAAGGTTTCATAAGTATGTTTATGCAAGGAGTACGCTATGATTGAAAGTATGTTTTTTCTGCGTAGTATGATGAAAAATATCGTTCATGTTAGTATGATAAAATATCGTTACACGGCCGGGAGGTTTTGCCGTACTCGCATGAAAATCCCGCACTCGCTTTCGTTCGCGCAGGAGCTATCATGCTTGTCCGGCAAAACAGTACTTCTCGGCCTAGTAACGTAATATACTATTTAGTACTATTATTGAATATTATTGGGGGTGCCTTTAATGGATCCCGTTTTGTTTGTTTGTGCATATGCTTCTTTTTCCTTCACGTGCCATTGCTTTGGGGATTCCTCGTTGGGTCCCGCATGTTGATTTCCTTATTACCTGTTTTGCATTTCATCAAATAATGGTATCAATTCTAAAATGTCGTGGGGCGCCAATAGTGGCTCCCACGTGTTATCCCCCGAGTGACTGTGCACTTTATAGTTAACTGGAGTTATATTGCCTTTCAGAAACTGTATATTGCCTGTTCAGTTCAGTATATATCGTTTGCATGTTATAACTTATCAAACAATGCATGTTGAACTTTTTTCAATCTACAGGTAGTGTTGTTTATATATTATTGTGTTCATTTGTAATTGCTACTTAGTTTAGTAAATTTTTACAATATTAATTTTTCTTTGTACCTAATATCACTACTGTTGATTTAGAATTGTATATTATGATTTATCGTAAAATGGCTGTCCGTTAATAAATAAATAAATAAGAGTAATATAAGTGAACACAAAAACAAGAAAAATAACAAGATACTCATGAAACATACTATGAAATTGAAAGATTCCGTTTAAATAATTGACGTCAATAAACGGACCCTTTACGGTCATTATTACTGACACTTTGTCACAGTATTAATTGCCAGTGAATACCGTTGAAAACTGTGGATATTGATGGGCTGATGGAACTACTGGTGGATGCTAACAAATGGGATTGATGCAGTCTGTATTCCTATAGATCCACTGTTATCAGTACATACTATCACTACTAAATACCGGCTAAGCTCTGGAAGGTCCACTTAACTGATTGATCTCCATTCAATCATCACAATTTATTGAAAAATACACGTCAGTTCAATTGCTTGCAACGCAATGAATGATAATCTTCATTCCAAATCATTGTATATATAACTATCGGTATATTTTAAGTAAACTTGGCTGTTAATATATACTTTATGCAATATGTCTGGTTAAACAATAATCGTCAAGAAAGTTTTTGAAAACTAGTAGATTTGCTTCCCGAGTTCTATAGCAACCGTACAATTAAGAACAAGTGAACGAACAATTTTAAGTGAAAACAGTTTTCCTCCTACAGAAAATCCCTTCTAGATATCTAATGGTGAAAACCAACCAAGTAAAGTCTCAATTGATGGATGGTGAGTGAGCAAGAGTGATGAATGACTGAATACACAGAACTTTGCAAGATCTGACATGATCAGAGCTGACGTCTAACTACGTCCAGTGAATCCAACAGATATATACGCTAAATGATGGATGGCCTGGATATACACTTTCACTAGGGAGTTTTTACGCACTGACATTAAACATAGAGCATTTTTCATGTAGAGTTCCAAAATTTATATTGGAATTGAACCTATTTTGTTTACAGGTAAGACGTATACATTATGATTATGCTGCATAACACCATCATTCAATAGCTACTGATTGATCAAGGTGAACAATTATCTTACATTTAAGTAAGTGAATGCACAAAACGTAACCAATATAGTCTTTTTGTTGGTACACCGTCACTTTTTATTTTAATTACAGTACACAAATTCTGGATGAATTGGTTGAAATTTATGTCGGTAAATCCTAATTATTGAAAGTCCATTCCTGATAAAACAACGAAAGATTTAATTGGCTACAAATAATTCTTAAGGTGATTGTTTTGGGTAAGGTATGTTTTTTTACACATGATATATACTTTTTACTCATAACAGTCATCTAAAATTTTATTTTTCTTATAATATTTGTGTAATAATTATTTCAGCACCAAATGTTAACCTATAAATCATGTCAAATAAATAAGATACATAACATAAAGACTTTATTTCGTGAATTTTTGCTTAAATAAGCCCTAGCCCACCATTTAATTTAGCCCCGGAAAGGATATAATTGTTTTGATTTTGATTTAGTGGACGTTTTCCATTACTGATTATTAAAACAAGTTTGACGACGTTTCGGGACTTAAAACTTTTGTGCATCTCTGAAGTAAATACAGTTTGTATGTTTATTCCCTTTTGATTTTCTGCCCAATTTTCTTTAAACAGACAAATAACTATATTTTAAGGGCTTCCTGACAGATTATGGATTCATATCCTTACGTAAGATGAAGAAAACACAGGTTTAAATGTGTTAAGGATTTTCTTGATGAAAATCGCTCAATCCCCTCGTAAATGCATTAAACCTATCGTATTATTTAAACAAATATAATAATTCTTGAAAATGCTAAGAAATTAATTTGAAATAATCAGTTTTTACTTTTTTTTAACTATGACTGTAAAATGTTACCTTTCTTTAGTATAAAACCATTATAAATTGTATCTACTCGGGAGGCCCAGGCCGCCTCATGATTCAGCAATCCAGCAGTTTTATATTGTCTACAGGCCTTTCCCTAATCTAGTTTTATGGACGAGTGCGTTTCTGATGTATAAACTCAGGCCTTCAACTCGAGATACATAACGTCTACTATTGATATTCATATAAAAAGCTATGTAGTAAAATGTTAAAAATAATAAACGGTATCAGGAGACTGACACATACTTTTTTTTAGTAAAGCCAGATAGAACAAAATCTACAATAAAATAAAAGAAATATACAATTAGATATATGCCAAGTTTTATCAAAATTGGTTAGTAAATTAGGGAGGTGTCAGTTTTTAAACATCTTCCGTAACAATAACATTAGGCAACGTACTGTGTTTACCACAACACGTAAATATCAATTTCCGCCGCAACCAGTTAACGCAAGCTAATAATTCAAAATACTACATTATTTGTTTTTGCAAGAGAAATTAATCTAATGTTTGCTAGTGTGTTTTCTTTAAAAGTTCATATTTTGTAAAATTAGAAAATTATAATTTTTTAACACTGAAATCCCTATAACTTATGAACCTGAAATTTACAGACATACGGTTGGTGTCATTTTGTTTGGCATCCTAAGGACTACAAACCATAACATATTAATCAAAATCATTGAGCCTTTTTTGATAAATTTGGACTTATGAGGTAAATACTCTTAAAAATAAAAAAATAAAAAACGCAAATACAATATAAATTAGACTAAGATTAAATACGTAAAACTTCGAATTAAACTTTGTAAATTACAATAAAACCAACACTCAAACTACAATAGCAGCAATTAAACCAAAACTTGTTGAAACAATGCCATAGAGATGGCACAGATAAGAATTGCATTCGCAATGGATGGAACAGTGAGAATAAAGGAAATTGTAAATCATAAACAATGCTGAACTAATCAAATTGTTTATAACTACTAATTTACTCTCTAACTATCTTTTACTTTTTTGTTGAGTAATGTATTACTACTGATATTCTTTATCTGAGTTCTGAAGACAAAAACACGTTTTGGAAACAGCACTAAGGAACGCCGTATATTTTCTTTGCTTCCGATTCCACCTTAAATATTTTCAGTGTTTCTTTTACTAAACTGGCATTACAGCGCTCGTTATAACGGATTCCCTGAAGGGTTCTTTCGGCAAAATCTGCTTCCCTGAGTTATTTTTTTCCTTAATTCCGTCGTAATTGTCTATTATCTGGCGTCTGGTTCTAATATTTCCGTGACTGCCCAATTAGATAACTACGAGGATATCTAAGTTTATCGATTTTATGTTTCATTCTTAAATGGGTCGTTAAATTAATCTTTAAGTGTTTTAAACTACGCACAGGTGAGATATAAAAAGGCTGCACTATATAGAAATTCTGAATGCAAGTGGCAAGAAAAATATCACTATACAATTCTGACATTGTTTAGGGTTGCGTTTTTAGGTACTTTACTCAGCTTTGTTTGAAAAGAAAATTCACATAATATTCCTAAGATAAACACTTTTTGGGGTGGGGGGTAGGAGGCCCCAAAAAAGTGTAAAAATGCCCAAAATTGTGTGTGTTGGTGGTGTGCTTATGATTGTGTACACTGTACCAACTTCATACAAAGATTTTTTTATGTGAGTAGTTTACATGGTTTGCACATGTTTTCTTTTGCATGGTTTTGCATTTGATTTTTGTTTATATTTATTTGATGAATTCTTATATGTATGAAATCAAATCAAAATAATCAAATCAAATTTGAGTGAGGTGTGGAAAGTAGGTTTTCGGAATAAGGAACAACTATTATTTCAAATAATTAAAACCTACTTCAGCATCTAACGGTCATAATACACCTCATACTGTCTTTCGCTTCATCGACAACATTAACGTTCTGAAACATAAATTAAATAAAATTCCCACGTTATTTATTTGAACCATTTTTATCTTTCAGTTAAGTTGTACTATTTCTCCTCTTACAGTTTCTAGTACAGCTATGAGCAGTTAAATGTTACTGTATGATAGTAATTTTTTTAACCATAAAGCTTGTGTTTTTATAGCTTGATTGAGCGACTAGTAATTTCTTTATATAATTAATCCTTATAATTTCTGTAATAATGAATTCTTTCTTTCACTGGCAACCTTAAGGAACTCTTACTGCCTAACTATATTTTTTAAGCTAACGGGAAATTTGTATGGATTAAATTACCTTCGAAAATAGTTTTTGCAAACCGACTTTCTTAAGTCAAATCCATTCTTCATTATCTTGTAATCCTAGGTTGAAAAGTTAAGTATGTCGTTTTTAATTAAATCAACTTTTAAAAGTTATTTCCAAAATATTCTTTTTAAAGGAACAAGAGAGAGGGAGAGAGGAGGAAAGAGACCCTTGTTTTTAATGTTTACCTGTGAGGAGCTTTAGTACTTCATTGGAGTGGCGTTTTCTGGTACTTAAGCACGTCACCCACCCTACATTGCCCGTGTTGTTTTCTCCTTTCAGAGAAAGTACGGAAAAGACTGTTTATCACTGTCCTATAAAATACCAAGTCCGTTATTACTTTCCAAATTAATATTTTGACTGGGACCTTATACAGGGAGTTTTTTTTAACGCAACCCAAAACTTTATTTTATCAGTGAAGGATTATTCCCCCCAAGATCCCTGGATTTGACCCCACTATATAATTTTCTTTGGGGATACATAAAAAGTAAGGCCTACGAAAACAATTCACAGGATATGTAGCACCTCAATACAAAGATAACAAATGTAATGCAAGAAATTCAAAGACGTACCTTGCAACACGTGTTCAGGAATTTGATGGAGAGAGCGCAACTTGGTACATATGCCAATGACGGATTGTTTGATCACATAATGTAAATTAAATGTGATCAAACTTAAATAAGAGGTTGTATAAAATGAAAAGATTAATAAAACTATACTCATTTCATATTTATATGAGCATTATTAAATCATAAAAATAGGTTGTGCTTAAAAAACACCCTGTATTATGAATATGAAAAAAATCTCTTTTTATATATTTACCTTTGTCCTTAGAATTTAAAGGGATGGTGTTAAGTCATTATCCAGAGCAAATGAAGATAGCACCATGGCTAAATAAATATATACCGACTAAGTGGGTATGGTTGAAATGTTAATATTTATGTTTGTAAACCTTTCCTGCATAATATTTTTTATTAATACATAACCAACTATAACTGTTCTAATTTTTTTCCTAACACAAATAAATATTTGCCAACCCATAAAAAATAGCACAAAAAATAAAATTAGTTCCACAACCGAGTCGTGAAACAGTATCGTATTAACTTAAAGTATCATTTGCTAGGGAGCATGCCATATGTCCCAATTTCATTTGTCCCAAACTATGATAATATTGACATTTTCACTTGTCCCAATTTCAGTTGTCCCAATTATAATATTTTCACGTGTCCCAATTTCATTTGTCCCAAAAATCTTCCAAAATATAGAAGGTATAAAAAAATGCATTTGTCCCAAATTCATATGTCCCAAATTATTTCAATAATAAAATTTGTCTAATGTCCCAATTTTATATGTCCCAAACTCTCTAAAATAACACTAAATTTTTAATATTTCATATGTCCCAAACTTCATTAGTCCCAAAATTAGCTACAATAAACATGAAACCAAAAAAGTTTCATTTGTCCCAATTTCAGATGTCCCAAATGTAATTTTTTTAATAACGACCTGCATTGCAAATGTCCCACTTTCATATGTCCCAAAGTACAGTCTGTGCCAGAAGTGAGTGGGTGTAGCGTGTTTGCCGTGAGTTTTATGTAGGCACTTGACTAATACTGAAACATGTTAGACCCTTAATAGTTTTAGTTTAAAATATAAATTTAACTCTTCAGCTATTAATTTGTGTATGATAAAATCACTGTTATGTTGAAAACTAACTAATGATGTTTCATTGTATCAATTTTATCATTAATTTATATATTGTTATTGCTTATATTTATTCAAACAATGTTAAATAATTTTATTTACTTTATTTATTTAATTATTAATCCATACATTAATTTGCAAGCGGTTTTCTTATCACAGTCAATACTCATCAACGGCTGGACGGATTTGAACGTTTGATGTGTCAAATAAAAGGAATATTTAAGTAGATTTGTCAATACGCCTCAGAATTTTAAAAAAGAGCTTCACTAAAGTAGAGAAAAGAGCTAAAATTTTGGAACAGTGACTCTATACATCGAAGTTTTACAAAGCTCAGTTTACTGTGTTGGCAATTGGAAATATGGTAATGCTTTTAAAAAATTCTACTGGTAAATCACAGATTGCTGCACATTTAATGTTTTTTCGAAAAATGTGGTTTTTATTGACTTGACGGTTCTCTTTGCTTTGACTGTAGTGGGACGTGACAAGAAGTTGTTTCCAACAGTTTTAGTTTGTTTACTACGGTTTTTTAGGTAAATTGGCCTTGATTACCACATAATGAATTGTTGTTTTAATTTTTTACTAGTGGATCCGAGCGCACGGAATCGTGCGCTACTCTAGCAGAGCGATAATTCAAATGGCGACAAATTTAAAACACAATCATGCTAACACGATCCGTCTTGAGGGTTATGTTTACACAAATTAAAAAATAACAGCAATTAAATTATCCAGCTGATCAAAATGTAAACAATTATGTTCTTCATAAGGATAACATGGGAACTTTAAAAGCCAATGGGGCAGAGCCCAAGGGACTTTTTCAAAAATGTAAGGCCAGTTTGCAAATCTACGCGACACGCTCTTTCCAATGAGCCGTCAGTGATCAAAATCGGTTAAGAAATGACGGAGGAGTTCGTAAGACAAATTTCGTGTTGGCGTATTAATTATTTTTTATTTGGTGCACTTACCAGTTTACCGTCTCACAATGTAGCTTCGATATATTAATACATTTAAGCATACAGTTCGCGCACATAAATCCCAACCAGCGCGAGAACTTTGATGCATCGGGGAGTGGGGGGGAGGGGAAGTCGCTCACCTACTAAGCCCCGCCCCTTTACTACTGATACTAGCTGCAAATAAATTAAGTAATACTCAAAATAAAATAAAAATTTTTAGTTGTCAAAATATATTAAGGTTAAGGTTTGAGGTTTTGTTTGCGTACGTGTTATCTTTGTAATTTCAGTTATAAAATTGGAAATATGCATTGAATTCTCTGATTTTGTATTTACTTGCTATTAAATAGTGGTTTGAGCTTATAATATTTATGTTTTCATAAGTTGTAATAAAAAAAGCATTTTCCAGAAGGAAACAAATATTGTTTATTTTCTATGATTGCTGACAGCTCTCAACTTGGCCTATGATTAAGAGTAGCTATCATACAAGTAATAAAACACTTCAAGAAAAAAAAACACAGATCGTCTAAAAGGGAAACTAAATAGGTACAAAAAAGCATTTTGCAGCAGCCAATGACATGCATATTTAGGAATCGTCTATCTCTCTCTTAACATTCATTATCCATTCCATCTTTAAAATGGTCAGGATAATCATGCGCGAACTTAAGTATTTTTTGTGATTTTACTAACTAGAGCCAATTTATTTTTGTATTTGGTGCAGTTATAAGAAGAAGACCACGCACATTGACCGGTTGGAGGAAATACGAACGTAACTGTTGGCATCACTCTCCCAATGTAACATTTTTGATGGGTGCAGCCCAGAGCGATATCACTGGATCGTCATGGTGCTGTTTGCGGGCCAAAATGAACTTGAAATGTTTACAGTGTGACGGCTTTCATGTATTGGATGAAAAGACTGGTAGAGAGATACAGTAATGCATCATAAATCCTTTGCTGTCACACTGTTCAAATCTAATCTAATTTGCGGATTTCGTTGTATTTTCAAGATCTTAAAAACTCTCGGTCTGAGAACAGGGCTATATAAAGTACTTTTAGTTTGGCCTTGGGCTGTAAGACTTAAATCCATAAAATTTTGGGTAACATTCAACATCTGGGTTGATATAAGAAGGGCACAATTTTTTGCCGGAATTAAAATATAAATTTCAGAAACAAGAGAACAAGGGAAAATGTAGGTAACCGAACTAGTGATCACAACAAATATTCTTTAGCTGGAACTCCTGTGGTAAATAAATCAACTTAAAAATTTTCGGTAATCAAGCGATAATTTTGTTATTAATTTAGGCCCTTTGATGATTCACTTAAAGTAAATTGTTCAATTTTTAATCTTTTATGATATAATTTTCTTTTTGCTCGATTTCGAGCAACAGGATATCTAGTTCATTACAATAAAAGACCTATTGTAGTTGTATTATTCCTCTTCATAATCAATATCCATCTCTCCAGAATTCACATTCATAACATCCTCTGTGGTTTCACCATGATCATTAGAAATTTAATATTTATATTTCAAGAGGCAAACCAACCTCCCCATTTTAACTTAATATAAACTGATGATGTGATGTGAAAAAAGTGAATCTTAACTGGAGGATGGGAGGATATTTTGTAAAACAAACTGTAAATTACAAATGTCAAAGACCTACAAATATTTACTCGATTCTAAATTTGTTTGTCTTTGTTTTTATAAATATTTAATCGCTTAATCGCTTAGAGAATTATATAAAAATTCTGAAATACTGTTCACAACTATTTTACTGTTATTACTGTTACTAATAAATTGATTATTTACCTAACTACGGTACTGTAAAGTTGATGGATTCAAACTTGTAATATAGAAGGAACATGATGTTAATGTTCATATAAGCTTTTGCACCATGCTATATCCGTACAGCAGTTTCTGGTAAAACATGTATATTGGTAGGATCGATAATCGACACAGTATTGGAGTGGTTTAAAACACAAGCCAACGCCTTCAATGTACTTGTGTATCCCGTTACACACGAATGGCATGATTTCTTCATTTCCAGGCATTTAATAACGCCCCTTGATAGTCCATTTATATTATCTGGCACCATCCTGTTTTCACTCTCCTATTTTTCTGAACTCTTTATTAGTGTATTATATTACCATAATTAGGTGCATGAGATGTTTAAGTTCATCACCAAGAATTAAGAGGTTACCAATTTCAATGTTTTGTTGTATTATTTACAAAGCATATAGAGAGAAATGTACATCTGAAGTACAAATTATTTTTCAGCTGGGGAGAAGTGTCTTGGCTACCTTAACATCATTTATTAGTTGGTTAAAACCTTATTGTAGAACAACATCGATTAAACTTATAAGATCATTCAGCAAAAATTAGGTACACGTTGAGTGTCACTGTTAAAACATAAAATATACTCAGTGACCAAACAAAAAGAAATGCACAAAAAAAATATCAAATGTATCATTTAGAAATAGTAACTTTTAAAAATACAATCTGAATCTATTTGTCAAACTTTAAGAAAAGGAAACTTGGCTAAGTGTTTACAATTCTCTTGTAGAATTAAGGTATATAACTTGTTATCATATTTTTAAATATTATTTTGAAGTGGCAAAAGTAGCAATTTAAAAAACATTGGTCATCCAATGATGTAAAACAAGAAAAGGCAGGATATAATTGGATTTAGTACATTTGCTCGGGTAAGTAAATTCAAGGAACTTTATGACATTGAAAAATTAAGAAACAAGCAAATAAAAAATATTTATTGCATGTAAAAGAGTAGTTAGCTGAAAAAATTAAAAAAAAACTCTTCAAATGTTTGTAAAACCACTTGGAACATTGTTACTTTGGTAACTGGAAGTACTAAAACTTGCTTTGATAAAAGTATTGTTTCGAGTATTGTATCGTTGCGCTGGTGGTAAATGCCACCGCGTACTACTATTTAAGGTCGATAATATTTCTAAAATTACTTCTGATTCGAAAATTAGCTTAAATTTTTTTTACTCTTGATTGATTTATTACTCTAATACTTAAAAGTAATGGGAATGGGTTTATTTTCTTTGGGAATTAATTGTGAAATTATCAATGGAAACTAATTTGGAAACTGTTATTTTTCACCTTGCAATTTGTTCTTGATTGATTTCTTACTGTAATTTTTAAAATTATTTGGAATCGGGTTATTTTTCTATGGGAATTGTAAAACCATGAATGTAAACAAATTTGTAAACTTATTTTACACCTTGGAATTTGTTCTTTTGTTCACATAATAGATATAGATTTTTTTATTATTTGTGAACATAAAAACAAACAATTAAATTAATAATTTTATAGTAGTAGTAGATAATAAGTGTACAGATAGTATTTTATGTCTTGGTGAAACGTACACTTGAAAATTAAAACATTTTTTAAACAGTCAAATACGACAGATTGTCTGTAGGTTTGATGGTACATTACATTATATAACATTTTTTGACAAACGGTACCGATGGTACCGGTACCGAGAACCGAGAACCGATCTTGTCAAGAACCGGTACCGGTACCGACTTTGTAAAAAGTCGTACCGATACATCCCTAGTGAACATACTTATGTTTTCTCTGGCTTATAAATTTTTGCCAGATGCAAGCACGTAAACAGACATTGCTAATATGTTATATTTTAGCCCAGTCATTTAACACCTTGAAAAAGGAGAAATAAATCTTACGTTTCTGGAACTTGATTTAAAATGTCTTCAAAGGTGCGTATTTTACACAGACATAGATGAAGTATTCGTCTGTGACAGAGATAAAATCAATGTTACACTTAAACCTTGTATGTGTTGAGACAGAATGCATCTAAACAAGCAGTAGTTTGCCCTAAAAAGTATAGAGCATGACCATACAATAATTACCCTATTTTTATAAATACGTTATTCAAACGTTACTGAAACTTCGAGCTATTCTAGCTAATATATAGCCGCGCCGACTTGAAATACGTGAGTTTGGATATTACAAAATTTGACTTAAAAATTATTTAATCCATTTTAGAGCAATTAAAGTCGGGGTTTTTACCAAAAATAAATTATTTCCAACTTTTCAGTTGGTTTTTTTCTTCTATGTTTGATTTTGATTGATTCATTAACAGTTGCAGTTAATCATTATAATACTCCACTCCAGTTCACTTTGCTGGTGACTTGAATCACGTAAAATATTACTGAACTGTTCTTCTGTTATTGCTTAGCTCATTTCTTGATGGACATGTTAAAACAGTCTATTTTACCGGGAAGTCCCAGTAAATTGACAATGTATATAGTAAAAATTATAATTGGTTATAGTCTACAGCTATTATTACTTATGCGCTATATGAATATGGCCACCTCTTTGAAAAAATTCTCATTTATAAGGGATTTTTTGAACCAAATCAGGCCTATGTATGGGCCTGACGAAGTAGAACCCAAACACAACACGATGAGCCTGTGTTTTGATTGACTTTACAGGCAAAGTCAATGTACTCAATCAGTTCGTAATGTTCACATTTTAGACCAGTAATTTTAAATATTTTTCAAAAAATCGGGTAACCAAGTGGGACTTTTTACCATATGTTCCTTGATATGTTACCTTCGAAACGCCATCACTTTTTCAAAAATAAAACTTGTGCTCAAGCCGCCATCTTGGAAAATGGCGGCCAAAATATAGTTTTTGAGCTATATCATGATTACTATTAAGTTTAGAAAACAACTTCTTATACTAAAGTTGCTTGGTTTGAAAAGGCCTATAACTTTTATATTTAACATATTGTTGTACAACAATTGATGGAGCCGCCGAGCCGCCAAGCTGGAAAATGGCTGCCAAATAGTATTTTTCGGCTGGTGCATCTTAATTGTTAATCTTGCTACAAAGGTTACTGAAGAAAAGTTGCTGAGATTTGGATGATCAACAACTTTTGTATTTATTTTATTATTGAAAACTCACAAATATATGCGCCATCTTGGAAAAATGGCCGCCAATAATAGTTTTTTGACTGGGACTTTTTTAGTATTGAATTTACATCAGTAAACTAAATACAAAAGTTGTTTGGTTTTGAAGGACCTATAACTTTTGTATTGAACATATTGTTGTACAACAATCAATAAAGTCGCCATCTTAGAAAATGGTGGCCAAATATGTTTCTCTAGGAATTTTCGACATGAAAATTTAAAATAGCCGATTTTTAGTTGGCATCATTAGAATCAGCTTGAAAAATCAAAAAGTTAGGTTTTTTGAATCACTGATTTATGTCCATTGGTTACCAAGATATTGAAAATAGTAAACAGTGTGTTGTCCCTATATTATCCTTATGGGAATGAGAAAAAATCGATATCTCGCTCATTTCTTGATTTTCATTAATACAACTTTGTGTGCGGCTTTAAAATGTGCGGAAATTAAAATATTACAATCACGCAAAAACATTATTTTAACGAGTTTACAATTGAAATGCGCCTTCTAAAAGTATAATGAAAATGTAATACATTACTGTACGCATTTGGATTTACAATCATTGTAAGGAATTCAATTTGTAATTGTATTTGGAATAATAATTGTAGGAATCGCATAGCCTAAAAAGTCAATTACAGCATTTTCGTGAACGTAATTTTCTGGATTGCTACTTGGGGCGCTAACAGTAATCAGTAAAGGCGTAGCCTACATAAATTTTGTGAGTTAGTTTATTACTGTCATTTGATGTGTTACGTTATTTCCTAAGAAGAGTTATACTGTATTAAGTTTTGAGTTACTTTAAGTTTCGTCATTATTATGTCAAGTATGAGTTTTTTGAGTTAAGATATCTTATAAATTAAATATTTTACTCTTGTGTTTTATTCCAAACCTAAACCGTAAGTACGGTAAAAGTTAACATTATATTTGTATGATTAATAATGAAGTTTATATCTTAAATGTATTAAAAAATCAAACCCCCGTAAAATTTAAAAGACTACAGTAGAGTCCCGCAAACCCGGAATTCGATAACCCGGAATTCTGGATAACTCGGAAAGCCTACCAGAGCAATAAAGTGCACTGAGATTAGGCCAGAGCATGGTGTGACACATATAAAACAGTTTTGGTTTTTCTTTCAGTTTTTTTTGTAACTGTTAATGTAGTTTTTGTATTTTTACTATGTAATAAATAAATGATTTCTTATAGAAATAACAGAAACTATTCTTATGTTTTCTTATTTTTATTGATTTTTCGATAACTCGGAAATTTCACAAACCCGGACACCGTTCGGTCCACACTAGTCCGGGTGTGTGGGACTCTACTGTAATATGTTGTACTGTCTTGATACGCTGCATCAATTTAGCATGGGCTAAGGTAGGCGATCGCTATTTAAGCGATATTGTAATGACCTCGGATTATCCGGATCGGTGGTCCGTCACATTAATCCGGATAATCCGAGGTGTACTGTAGTATGTTGTGCATTTACCGCTTGAGATATATGTATAAATAAACAAAAGAAAATTAATTAAAAGAAGAAAGAATGGAAAATAAAATAAATTTACATTTAGGTGTTAATTCTTACCAAGTCCTCGCTCCCTCCAGCCTGTACCTCGAGGTGCCTGGCACCCTCTGATATTTGGTGTATTTGTTGGCAGTGAAGGTGGAAAATGTTTTCAACATGACTTTGTTTGATATCTTTGCTTAAGTTACAAATGGTTGTTGTTAAATAAAATAAGTTGTCTGTCTACTTGGGATTGGACTTAAAACAAAACGGACCATTTAAATGGGAGATTGATGTTTGAATTTGAGCATACAATACTTCAAACTTTAGGTGAGCTGGCACCCCCTAATAATTTTACCACAAACCACCCATGCTGCTTATCGCCTCGCTACAATGTGCAGCGGGCCTTGGTCGCACAGTTAACTTATAATCAAAAGCCAAAAATCTGTGATTGCAATCATTCTGCTAGTAGTTTAATAAACTACATTCAATTGTAATTTATGATTGACAACAATTTTGCCTTTTAATCTTCCGTTATAATTTAAAAAATCACTTCGTCATATCATTTGGTCGCCCGGCTTGCGCTCGTTGCACGTTGGTTGCACCGGCTTCGCATCCGTAGGCCACGCCCACGCCTAGTGATGTGCGATTCGCGAACGAATCGTTCAATTTGAACGACTCATCGAGTGAATCAAATGAATCATGATTCATTTTTCAAAAGAATCGATTCGTTGCGCGAATCAGTTGCAGAAAAACATGCCGTAGACGACGCGCCGGTTTTGTTCATAATTCTGCGCGTCAGTCAATTGAGTTTTGAGTCTAATTTCGTGTAGGACAAAGGAATGGGCATTGATGTGTTTGGAGCGGGGTGAGGGGTGAGGGGGAGAATGGAAACATGATAAGGAGTCATGAGGGACAAGGCGCTCGCTCATTAGTTTGCGTTTAGGCGGTAAAATATTTCCACCAATCACACAAAACCTCAAAATCGCTCTCCGTTTTGATTTCTCTCTTAGCTGAATCGACTTCAACTATCAGTTGATGATTAGACTTCAACCATTGACTATGAATGTAGAACATTCATAGTCAATGCTTCAACTATCGGTTCACGATTGTTTCTCTTTATTATTAATTTTCAATGTACCCTACCAGACTCTTTCTAACAGACAATTTTAGGTTAGAAATAGTTTTAATACACCATAAAAATTAATTAATTGTAATTAAACATTTAAAAACTACTTTATAATTCATAAAAACCGATTAAAGTCGACGTTATTTATTTGGTATGCAGTGGATAGTGAGTCAAATGAATCAAAAGAATCGATTCAATTTTCGATTCTTTGGAACTGAGTGATTCAAATGAATCGATTCACCAAAAAGAATCGAACTGCGCATCACTACCCACGCCACATACTGTATCTCTAGAAAGGAGTAAGCTCAGTACCTGGGGAGGTGTGTAGTATATGCGCATGCGTGATCGTAAAGGCCATGTCACACTGCCGTGGCGTCGCGTCCGTCTAGTATGCGGATGGACGTTTTAAAAACGGCAGTGTGACATGGCCTTCAATTACCATTTTCTTTGCCTTTGACCCATCATTTGATGGAATGGACTGCGTCAAACTTATACGTAGTCACTTAAGACCTTTTACTTAGTCACTTAATTTTTTTGTTGTTATATTGCTCAATACAACACGCAAACTACTTAATAAAACCAAAATGTTACAGCTTGTTTACCTTTAAGGATACCCCAATCCCAATGATGCTTCAATATTGTTCTTGCTATTTCAGCTGATTGTTTCATTTGTGTTAGGTTAGACTAACGGCAATGAACAACAATCGACTTATCAAACGGATGCAATAATCGATTGGTGAAATAAGCGAGTTTCACAAATTGATTAAACCGTCAAAAATGCAACAATGAATTATTGCAATTAAATATAATAACTTATAACCACTCCCGATCCAATCGATAGCTCACCATCGACGCTGATGTACAATAACGATGAGTGTTTCGATTATTTGTAATCGAATGAAGATTGTTCAACTATTTACCTCGAATCAAAAGTATCATCAACAATGATCCTTTTGGTCCTAGCAAAATAATGATCATCAAATCATATATTATTATCCAAGGACTAAAAATAACAACTTTTGAATCCCAACGCATGTGTCAAAAGCAGCTGTTTTTGAAGCAGTATGACAAAAAAGTTTTTAAAAAATACACATAAAACCTGCACATATGGGGCCGATAACCTTAACACGTTCCCTCCCACAGCTACAGCAGCACCATGTACCCGGCACTGTGACGGCCGGTAGTCGTAGTCTACGTGTTAATTTATGTACAATCCGCATGTATATCGGTCCAGTAGAACGGCCAGGGTCGCTGCCATTAGTTTTACAAAGGTTTTTTTAGTATATAACTTTTCCACAATATATGCCAACATGGGGTCGTCCCGAGCGTTTTCTTCGAGTCAACGGGACACGTCGCTGAAAAACGGGACTGTCCCATTCAAAACGGGAAGTGTGGTCACCTTACTATCCAATAATTAAGTGGCCGTGGTTGACAGAAAAATAAGGCACTCTGTAGATAACCTACCTAGGCCAAGACCAGATGGTGAGATGGTGTTTGTATACACATGTATTCTTAACTACTCCAGGATGTTCTTATTCTACAGTTGGAGCGGTTGGATTTAAATTATATATATAAAACCATTTATTTGTCGTCTTCTTAAATAACAAAACATGTCTTCGTCAAAACGTGTCAGCGCAGTTACAATTAATTCATCTAGTACTGTTATCTGAGAAAACTTAATGCCTGCAAAAAACAAGCGGCAAACGCGCTACACCACGTACTCCTGGCACTGATAAAACTTAATGCCTGCAAAAAACAAGCGGCAAACGCGCTACACCACGTACTCCTGGCACTGATAAAACTTAATGCCTGCAAAAAACAAGCGGCAAACGCGCTACACCACGTACTCCTGGCACTGATAAAACTTAATGCCTGCAAAAAACAAGCGGCAAACGCGCTACACCACGTACTCCTGGCACTGATAAAACTTAATGCCTGCAAAAAACAAGCGGCAAACGCGCTACACCTACGTACCCCTGGCACTGACTGTACTTTGGGACATATGACATTGGGACATATGACATTACAGGTTTATATTAAATAAAATGTGTTGGGACATCTGAGATTGGGACAAATGATACTCTTGATATTTAATATTTATTGCAACTTATTTTGGGACAAATAAAGTTTGGGACATATGAAAATTTAAAAATATTACGTTTTTTTAAACAGTTTGGGACAAATGAAATTGGGACATTTGACAAATTTTTTTATTGGAATAATTTGGGACATATGATTTTGGGACAGATGAAAATTACGGGTACGTTAATAATTTTGGACAAATGAAATTTGGACATATGACAATTCTGGTGTTATAAGAATTTTGGGACAAATGAAACGTGGGACAAATGAAAATGTTAATATTTTCACAGTTTGGGACATATGAAATTGGGACATATGCAACGTACCCATTTGCTATATTATTTATACAATTATCGCAATCATTTGAAAGTTTTAATTCAACGTCAGTGGGAAAACGTATTCCTTAGGCAGCAGTACTTCCAATAAGCCTTTTTCGCATGTTCTTGTGAAAATCCTTAATGTTGTTTTTCTTATCTAGTTACTGAGCTCCCCCTTTAACAGTTTGTTATCATTACTCGTTCAGTTATAATACATAGACACAAACTTTTAAATAAAATAAAAATTCCCTCTAAACCCTACACTAAACAAGTTAACTTTCAAAGTATATGTTTAAGGTAATTTTCTAACCATTGATGTGTTTAAAAACGAACCATTCGTATATCTACTTTCAACAAACTTATGTAGTAAATGTGAATGTTGGCTTAGATCACGTTTATAGGAGGAGAGTCAGCGCTCGACCGGCATCAAAGAGATTCGTTACACGATGTCGACATTATAAGTTTAAATGTGGAACGGTCCGTTTCCGAGTAATTAACTGTTCAGGAACGGCGGAATGGAAGTTATTCACATATTTCTCTGTCCACTCTTTGCTGAAGAGTCCCTTTGAAACAGATTGGCAAGTGTTACAAATAAAAACCTGAAAATAATTTGTATCCAGAGAGTTTTTACAGTTTTTGTAAACGTGTCCTCAATTTAATGTTGCTTGTAAGGGCATTCTAATATAAAAGCGAGTCATTGCAAAATGGCAAGCAATGGAGTAAGTTTTTTTATTTTGCTCTGCAAGGTTTCGGGCTAAGGAACAATTATTGCATATAATCATAACCTACTTTGGCATCCAACGGTGAACACTCCTCATACTCTTTTGATCTCGATTTTTGCGGACATCTGCCATCACTGTAACTTTCACGACGTTTCGGGTTCTAAAACCTGATCCCGTCTTCACGTGGAAAAGAACCTAGAACTTAAAAAGATTAGTAACACACAGCCAGGATATTCTGAACAAAAACATAGCTAAAATAGAAAACTGTAAAAACAGTCACAAAACACCAATAATGAAAAACAGGAATACAATATAGCTCACGACTAAAATGAAAATAAATTGTCCATCCTAGGGCCATTTCTTTTCATTTTAGTTATCAATTACTTAGATAGTAATATTACAGAGTCATCAACAACCTTTTTTGCAGATGACGCCACTTTTTTAGGTTCTCATACTGACCTTGACTTATTAAAATTGGAAATGAACATACCCCTGATAGGGCTCAAATGTGGTTTAATGCTAATAGTGTGCTCTTAAACAAAGAAAAAAATACATAAAGACTTATCTGTAGCCTTAAATCAAATAGTTTAGTAAGTAGTCAAATTTAAAGTAGTAACATAAAAATATAAGGTGTACAAATAGATAGTTCATTTCCCTGGGCAGCCCATGTAGACTCTGTATGTATTAAATAGTCTAGAGTAATCTATTTGCTAAGAGTCCTAATGAAGAAGTTAGGACTCTTAGAATATAAGTTCTCTGGAACATAGAGTCCTAGTTCCAGAGACCTATGTAAGAACTGCCTACTTTGGATTTTTACAGTCTGTTCTAAGCAATGGCCTAATTCTTTGGGGAAATAGTTCCCACATAGATAATGTGTTGCTGCCTCAGAAAAAAAGTATTACGAATAATAAACAAGGCTCCTCTTAGAGAGCAATGTAAATGTAAGACTATACTACTTACGTCAAAACAGCTCAAAATAATATTCTTGCGAAATCAGGACATATGTTTCGGGGTTAATACCCCATCTTCAGCTTGTCAAAAATATGAAGTCTTCCCATAGTATTTTATGATTGTCAGGAATTAAAACAACACATAAAGAACAACTTTACATACACTATATAAAGAAATGACACTACATACGAAAAACAAAAATAATTAGACAGGCCTGTCAGCATGACTTGATCACGGCGCGGGCAGAGGGCAGACTGACTGGTTTTCATGTCCAGTTTTGTTATCAACCTTATCAGTTCTTTTGTGGTCTGTCTTACTGTGAATGAGAGAATTAAATATGGAGTGAGAACTGAAATTTAATTTTTCATTTAAAATAATTTCTTGAGAACTGTTATTTTTGAAACTTTTGTAAATTTCATATTCCTCCAATAGTAATAACACCAATAATATTGTTGCGAAGTATGTTTGTGTTGAATATAGCCACACATTACAACATGTGCTTAAGAAACCTATGAAAAGCCAGAATGTGAACTTGGTATTTAAAACATCAAATCAGGTTAAAAATATTCTCAATACAAATACTTCCATACGTGACCGCAATGAAAATACTGGTGTCTACAAAATAAAATGTGCCGAATGTCCTAGTATTTACATTGGCCAGACCGGGCGGAGCTTTACTACACGGTTTAAAGAACATCGGCCTGATCCAAAAACAGATAAACAAAAATCCTCCTTTGCCCAACACATAATTGACAAAAATCACTCTGTAAATAAAATTGAAGAAAGCCTGGAAATTTTACATGTTTGTAGCAAGAGTAGAAAATTGGACATACTGGAGGAATATGAAATTTACGAAAGTTTCAAAAATAACAGTTCTCAAGAAATTATTTTAAATGAAAAATTAAATTTCAGTTCTCACTCCATACTTAATTCTCTCATTCACAGTAAGACAGACCACAAAAGAACTGATAAGGTTGATAACAAAACTGGACATGAAAACCAGTCAGTCTGCCCTCTGCCCGCGCCGTGATCAAGTCATGCTGACAGGCCTGTCTAATTATTTTTGTTTTTCGTATGTAGTGTCTTTTCTTTATATAGTGTATGTAAAGTTGTTCTGTATGTGTTGTTTTAATTCCTGACAACCATAAAATATTATGGGAATACTTCATATTTTTGACAAGCTGAAGATGGGGTATTAACCCCGAAACATATGTCCTGATTTCGCAAGAATATTATTTTGAGCTGTTTTGACGTAAGTAGTATAGTCTTACATATAAATTGCAGCTCAGGGGCTATTATCATGGATTCTAGCAATGTAAACCTCTATTTATTAAAAGTTAGACATTGACTGTGATAAATTTGTATATATTTTTATGTTTTTTATTTGTCAAAAAGAATTTTAATGTAGATAGATTTGTACATAGATCAGATATTAACCAGTACAATACTAGGTATCAACTTGTGCCTGATATCCTCCATAGTAGGCTTGGGAAATGTCAAAAAAGTTTTCCTATTATTAGTAATAAAATGTTTAATAAGCTTTACTGTGATGGTGAAATCTTAGAATTTAATTTGTTTAAGAAAAGATTACATGACTGGTTGTGCCTACATCCCTTTTTTGAGATGAACTTAGGTATTCCACCTCTTTCCATAACCTGGTCAGCATGTCTGGGGGACAGTTGATTACAATTCGTTGCCTGAGTTGGTTAATATCACGAATTTTCAAAAGTTTCCTTGTACCATAACAGCAGATTTAGTTTCTATCAGCCAACTAACGCGTTGAGCCTTTTGTTGCGGCGCCGCCATATCGCGGCAATCCAGACAGCACTGACAGCCGCGTTACGTTGTTTCAAGGTTAACGCATCGCTGCGCTGCCACATCTTAACGAAAACATTCCTAATTGGTAAAAGTAAACCTTGATGAGCTACTCGTTTCAGAAAAATAAACTACATTTTAGCGAATTTCCCCTATAGGGAAGAAGCTGTTACCGTAGGTCTCATGGTAAGACCTAAGCCTAAAACCATCATAACTTTTCTTTTTGAGGTCCTCAGATGCCAAAAACACCATTCGTTCACTTTCATAAATATATATATATATATCTATATATCTATATATCTATATATCTATATATATATATATATATATATGTGTCTTTAAGCACGATAACTTGCGCAAAAATGGTCCAATCGGAATGAAATTTGGCATAGACGTGTAAAGTAGTAATTATTCGGACGAGTTCGTAAACCAGCCCGATCGGACCACCGGAAGGGGGGGTAAAGGGGGGTAAACCCCCCCAAAAATGGGTTTTTCGAGATTTTTACATAGAAAAATAAAGTTTTCCAAATTTTTATTGGCACCATTGAATTCAGCCCAAAAAAGCAAACAATTTAGTACTTTGAATCATAGCTCTATGTCTATTGGTTACCGAGATATTGAAATTGGTAAACACAGTACGTTGTCCCAATGTTAACCTTATGGGAAATAAGTAAAATTCTATATCTCGCTTATTTCTCAACATATCTTGATAAAACTTGGTAAATGGCTTCTTCTAGTTCAGATCTACTAAAAACTGAATTAAAACCACCCAGTTTTAATATACCCGTAGCAGCAAACCTGCATACTCATTCCCCATGTTATTCTTATGGAGCTTACAAAAACATGTCAAATCTCGCTATGATGGATCGAAATATGTTGTTTTGCACTTGAAATTCGCTGAGTATGCAGGTCTGCTGCAACGGGGGTATTTCTATCTTCTATAGTTATTAAGATGTGTATTTTTAAAATACTAGATTTTTTTTAAAGAGACCCCATATATTTATTATTTTAAAATATAATATAATATATATATTATATATATATATATTATATTGTGTTATACAGATATAATAGTTTATATAATGCCTCCTAATTGGACGAATGACACACCAAGGCTTATGGCAGAAACTTTATGAGTAGCTGTAAGTAATTATTTCGAATTTATTTGAGAAGGACAAAATCATTTGACATAATTACAATATTATTTGTCATATCTAACTTCTTCTATCGGACTGTCGTACTTTAATGCGTGCTATTATGTTTTTCTACTTAACGTTTCCACCTTATACACTAGACTGCATGTTAAGAGTTGTATAACGATGGTTCTACTGGTAGGAATTGACGCGGAAGTTTATATCATGAAACGCAAATTAAAATTTATATGCAATTAAAGTCAATTTTAGACTAGGCCTATTTCCAGTTAGTAATTTTTTATTTGCTAAACCTCATAGCAAGTTGCGGAAAAAGTAACATTAGCAATCAACCTGTAGATAAAATGAGCCTACATATGCAATAGGGATCCAAACCACTGCATAGTCAAACTGAGAAAAACAAGGTTAAATTTTCTACTTCATTATTATTCCTGTCTAACTTTAACGTTATAAATTTGCATTGTATGTATAAAAGTGACTCTCCTCTGTTTATAAATGATAGGTTTAATGTCATTGTCCATATATTCCCTTTGTTATTAATTGTTTTGTGGCTTGGATCCTTTTTGAATAAAGACGTTTAGGGCAATGTATACATTGTTTAGAGGGTCCAAGCCACAGGTGTTGTGTCATTTTTCAGGTGATTTTGCAAACAAGATCCAGTCAACTGAAACCAAAAAAACAAGAAACAAGCTACAAATACAAAAAAAAGTTATAAACAAACTCAATAATCTTCTTATGTCATTCACTAGTTATTTGTAATTTACTCTTGTCCTTGTAATTGTAAGTAATAACTAGGTAATCTCTCATAGAACAAGCCATTGGATCCTTATTGCTAAATCTGAAAGTATCTTTACAGATATGTGGGTTGGTTCCAAGCAAGATTTTACTGCTTAAATAAGCTAATATTGGTCAGATCTTTTTTGCATAAAATAAATCAATGTTTCTTTTATTTGGAAGTTCCCAAAACACAAAATTTTAATATTTGTGGGTTGGATCCCTATTGCATATGTAGGCTCAAATTATTCTTACAATCTTACCTCTTCCAGCTACTCCCACTAGCACTTAATACATAAGCTATAAAACGATTAATACAATGAAATACACTGGCGGTGGGATTTTACTACAGTAGGGCACACATGGGAAGGATTTTGGCAATATCGTTTGGCAAACAAGCCTGGCATCACAACATGGGTACTAGACCAAACATTCTCAATGTTACAACGCCAGGGCTTCAATTTTGGAGTGGTTCCAGTTGATTGACATTGTTGCACCAAAAATTGTCTTTGATATATATTAAGATGTTTTTTTCATTTATTAGCTCTTTGGAAATATCTCTGTTACGCATTAACTTAGTTGAACATTTAGACTTGGTATAGACCACATGGACTGAGCCAGGCTTGAATAATTTCATCTTAATGACGTACTCTATAAATCCTAAATAAATAAACGATTTTTCATTTAATTTCATTCCACTCTATCAACTCGATGATAACATTTCTCATTTTTGTATATTCTTTAAAGGGTTATTTTATTTTGAGGCATTTAAAAACTTTTGCTTATATTCCTGATTTTCTTTCAGCTCTTAGTAAGCCGTCAGTTTGGGATTTAAGGAATCACAGAGTGACCTTAAAATAGTAAACATACAATTTTACATAAGGAATAATAATACATTATTCCATACAAAACGAAACAACAGACACACAGGAAGTATCCCAAGCAAAAACATATTTAATTCATATTTAACAAATAACACATTTTTGATATATTTTTTAGAGTTATTTTTTAACTCGTAGGTTTATGTCGTTATTCAGTTGGAATAAGAATTCCCAAGCAAAAACATATTTAACTCATATTTTACACATAACACATTTTTTTTGGAGTTATTTTTGAACTCTTGGGTTTATGTCGTTATTCAGTTGGAATAAGAATTACAAAAAGTGTCACTGGACCGTTTGAATATTCGGTCCTCGATGGTTGTTTAGTCGCACAGTAAGGGTGCGGGGATGCAGACGATCATGGATGCGACCCTGACTTCACCTTTCCCTAAATTGTCGGCCTTCACGGAAAACGTGCCTGCAATCGCTGAACAGCTTACCTGTAACTGTCTCCTTTATCTACGTTTTAAAAACGTTCAGCTCTTTTCATGTATGGCATTCATTGAGAAAAAGCGTTTTGTTTCAATTATCACTCTTAAGCATTTATTTGACTGTCCTAAGACAAGTGCTAAGATTGAATTAACTTCTACCTACCGATACCTACGAGCAGCTATATTTTACTTTTCACTGCCATGTAATGTTTCTTCTCAATCTTTCAAATGAATAAGGCCGAGGAATACGTAGCACAACTATATAATATCAAACTATGTGAGTTAATTAATTGATCGGCAATTTTGTTTCGATACAACAAAACATTAGGAGTTCAAATTTTTTTATCTCATCATTTGGTATGGAAGAGTTTATTTGGTTACAAAGACGATATGTGTACAATATGTTTTCACAAATAATTTTAAATCAATATTTGTTTCTGATTTGCATATTTCGTTTTTACATTTTACTTTAAAAGAGCAATTTTTATTTATTAGTGATATATTATCAGGTATATCGCGGAAATGGCTCTAAGGATTTTAATATAATATTTTGTTTAGAGTTATCATCTAAATAGTAGAACTGTATGTCATATAGTATAGTATAGTTAAATACCTAAATATTACATAATGTAAGGTTGGGATCGATCCAGTGACGTTTGACACACAGCTCTAGCGCTTTACCTCTGAGCTATCGCCTCGGAATTTCAATTTAAATTATATCCTAGATAATTTTACTTTATTTTTCTCATTTTAACTGAAACGTTCAAAGATTTTGACGATATAAACTAGCTTCAATAAACATAATTAGTACGGTTTAGGAGGGTTTGAAATTCCGAAACCGTGTTACTTAAAACCGCAGAAATAAATTAGTGTGCTTGAAACAGCTTATAGCTTTGCTTTATCTCTGTCTTTATTTAGTATCTATATTTGATTTTGTTTTAATCGGGCTAGTTAAAGTTCTCTGTTATGGTTTAAATGGTAAATTCTCCTAGTTTATTATTTAATATTTTAGATTTGTGTTTCTCTTTATCTTTGATTATCAATAGAAGCTACATTATTTTGCAATCCTACAAATACTCTTCTAATGAGATGTTGAAATGCAAGGTAAGGTTCATGTCCGTAATTGACGACTCTTGAGGAGTACGTGAGAGGAATATGCTCAAAGCAGTTCAAAAGGTCTAATAAGAAATTCTGATCCAAACACTGTTCAATTCAAACACTCACAAAAACATAAGTGTAGAAATTATTATCATTTTCAGTTATGCTCATCATTTGTCATTAATTTAAACACTCAAAATCAACTCCATCACTGCGCTTACGAATACTTACTAACTTAAATGTCTCTTCCAGAAGTATTTATGTTCCTAGATATATTTGAATTATTACTTTTACAACTCTACTTCTGAATAATTAGATACTTCTAATTAGATACAACTGTACGTTCAATTATAAGAGTTACTACTTGGAGTGAAGGGCCTCTTAAAGCCAGTTAGGTACTAACTAAGTGATCACTGTTTCCTATATACATTAAGCAAACTTTTCGTTTGCGTTTTAAAACTCGATATTTTTTTCTATTTAAGACCATAGATGATTTTACTCTTAGGGTATTTGGGGAGGGGTCTGTTTTCTTTGTAACACATGCTTACTTTGAAGTTTAGAATAAAATAAATCAAGTTTCTTTAATAAAGTGAATTTTTGTTTGATGGTTTGTCCACGCTTAACTAGTATCAATGAAATGAGTTGTAGCAAAATATCACCAAATAGAGATAAAAGTTGAAATTCCAGGTCAAAAAATCTTTTCATAAGGACTTTCCACAATGTCAACATTATTACGTTGATATTTTCCAGGTAAATGAGATAATTTTTCAAATGCAGCTCATCAGGGAGTTCCGGTCGGTACCAAACTAGTCAAAATAACAAAAAATCATGGACACACACACATGGTCATATTAAAAAACCTTTAGGAAATTCTAAAAATCAAAGTTTGATAGGCATATGTCGATCCCCTTTCTTGACGCACATGGTCAGGTTGAGACTGACCTATGGTGATATCGCATGCGCGTCATCGGGATGTGATAATCCTAATGAGTAATGAGTGATTGGGCATTGAAAAACTATATCCCCGTGACGTCAAAATGACATAGCACTTGTATGTCCGCATATTTGACCTCAAGGTTATCTCTTATCAGCAATTTACCCCGATAAGCCTCTAATTAAAATTCCATTAGATAAATGATATCGCTAAAGGTTATCTGTTATCAGGGATTCTTCAATCGTTTTAAAATAAAAAATTATCTCTTATTATTAGGTTATCTCTAATTACTGTATTAATTATCTTTTATTAGGTTAAATTAAATTATCTCTTAACAAAGTAGGTTTCCCTACCTTGTTTGTTCACCCCGCTTATCTCTCCTCGGCTACTACTGTTTACATGTTTTATCGCGCGCTCGACCCCGAGTCACGAATACTATTGTTTACATCCCTATCTACTACCAGGTCTTTTATCATGCTGTTTTGTTATTCTTCGATAAATAATATCTAATAACTTCTTGATCTATATCGTTAATAGTTTTTTTTTTGTCCATCTATCAATGTCCATAATATTCTATCCTTCCTAACGGTGTCTCGGTAGTAATTAAAAATTTTGTATGGAATTGAACGTTTATAGGTTCTACCTTCATATTATGCGTAATATTGAACGATTTATGGAGTCCCATTTTGTTTATCCTGATCAATAAATCGTTTAATATCAGACAGATGTAGAATGATTATTTTTGTTATATGATGCTCGATCGTCGAAGAATTATTAAGCCGACTCTGCATTATAATGTTCGATGGAGTTCGTGTAGTTATAGTTTATCAAGCACTTCATTGGTTAAAAGAAAAATTTTAAATTCGTTAAACTTGATTCATATTTAGGCTCCGATGTTCATAATTTGTTTGTTTCATAATTTTAAATTATCATCCTTTACAACATCACAGACGGGAACATTAAAGTCGTCATCTATTGAAAACATTTTTTACACCAACAAAAATAAGAAGCACTACTTGTTGTGCAACATCAGGTCACGTGAGCAATAATACTGATATAATCAAGTAAACAAGTTCTGTTAGTTTTTATTGGAGATCAAGTTAGCGTAGTGGTAAAGTAGTTAACTTCTCAAATAAGTGTAGGGAAAACAAGCCTTGGCACCAACTTTATCTCCATTTTTTTAACTTTTTATTCAGTATTAAAATTTTTATAAATTATTATATCCACCAGAACAGATGAGTTAGACCACTAGCACGCTCTGTTGGAGAAACGAGTAAATGCAAACAGACATGGCAAAAGACCACGAGGTAGATAGAGAATGTAAACAAAGTATTTGTCACCCGGGGTCGAGCGCGCGGTGATAAAGCATGTAAACAGTAGTAGCCAATAAGCGATAAGCGGTGTAAACAAACAAGGTCGGGAAACACCTGATAAGAGATAACCTTAAGGTCAAAAGGTCGGGGAATCCCTGATAACAGATAACCTTTATTGATATGATTCATTTGATTAAATTGTAATTTGAAGTCTTTTGGGGTCAATTGCTGATAAGAGATAACTTTGAGGTCAATAATGCGGATATACAAGGGCTACGTCGTTTTGATGTCACTGGGATTTCGCTTTTCAATACCCAATCACTCATTACAGAAACTACCCGCACGATATTACAGAAATTTAATTTCCGACGGAGGACATTGCAACCTACATTTTTACTGTATCAGCAGTTTAGCCGTCATATATGCAGGATCTTGGCACCACTCGAAGCTGTTGGAAGTCATGAAGCTAGAAACCCGTGCTCGCCACTTGAATAAAAAAGTACTTGCTTTGGTAGGAGCTAGAGCACTAGCTTTGCTAGGGCGAATGAGGGGTAATATTCCTCCATCCACTTTTAAAAGAAACTGCAAATAGTTTAAATGAAATTGAGAAGTGACCATTTTATTCCACCCTTTACAGATTTACTTTAATTAAAAAACTACCTAACTTTTTTCCAACTATGTAAATATGTATGACTAAGAATCCATTTTGACAATAAGATCATAAATATCAATAAAGGTATGATCTTGAGAGGTAATTGGAAATATAGAAAATCTATACCATTGTGATCTATGATCTTTCTTGCTCCTTGGTACTTTTCTGTGCACCCATTTGTTTGATCTTAATTAGAAATGATTCAATCTGAAGGGTTGAATTGAAATGTTGCCTTGCGTTTTGAAGACAATATGAATATTAAAGTGTAAATACCCTATCTATTACTTATTAGTAGCATATACCATAAATTAATTTACACCATCAAGCCGTTAAAAAGTAGATCGGTGAATCAGTCGACTTATAGTTGCCAAACTCATTTATGGCGTTTACTTTTTTTTATTACGAACCCTTTTTGCATTTAAGATTCTATAATCGTACTTTAGTTTAACTTTTATTAGAAAAACTTTTGATTTGAGATTTGTGAGCAAAAATGCCAGTTTATTGGAGAAATTGATCAGTTTTCCCATTAACCCATTTTCTAACTTTCTTTAGAGATATTTAATCAAATTTGTCAGGGTATATGTCCTGAAGCATATGTTTATCTCAACGTACAACGGTTGAAAAAGCCATCAGACTAAACGAGTCGCAAATTAGTTGTATGAGGGCTCTCTTTTTACATAATAATAGAAATAAAAAAAGTCATCATGATGAATTTAAAAATGTAATAGTAATATAAATTAATCGGAGTTGTGTTGTTAAGTTTTGAAACTTTTACAATGCATTATGGAGACTTAAACGTAAAGCACAAAAATAAAACGCTGTTGTCATAATATTTCTCAGTCATTTTTTAGTTCGTAATACAAACATTGTAATATTAGTTTTTAAAATCGTTACATTAGGAACATTCTTCTATTAAAAAAATCATATTCTTAGCCTTTCGTCAAATTTAAAAAATACTGAGACTCGGGACTTCATAGCAGAGATGACAAAATAGGAGTGCACCAAGAAATGAGATTTTTCATGTGGATAATTTTAGAGCGCAATAAAACTGGAATGAATATACAATTTAATTTAGTTTATTGTAGAGGAGGGGAGGTATGACTTATCCCCCCACAGTGGCAGTAAACGTGGCTTCAAGGATGTGATTCCTATTTTCAAAGCTGCACACCAAGTCTACCCGGCTTGATTTAAGACTACTCATTACTTCTATTTCCAAGTCCTTCAGATTTTCTCAGTCTTGATATTTTTTCATAATTTTCCAGTTTTTGTGTTTTGATTAAAACATATTCTATTGGAGCTTGATTTCCCTGTGAAAAAATAAATTCTTTCTGCTAGTTTAATCCTAATTTTTTTCCGTAATAAGAAGAACAACACTTCAAAGAGTCGTCAAAATAAATATGTACAGTTAGCGTACTACATGACACAAAACTTTATGGTCAGTGATATGTAGTCAGCGTACTACTAAACACAATTAGTTATGATCAGTTTTGGCAGTTTTGGCTGTATATTATACACACCAAGACAAAACTCTAATTTATATTGTATACTTATATTTATTTGAATTATCAGATGTTCTAAATTATTGCTGAGCTTATTCAAATTTAGATTTGAAATCAACTAAATAATTTTATAAAGACTCGTCTCCATGTATGCAATATTAACAGAACTGGTATTGCTAATCAAATCTAAAGTACTCTAAAGTCAGACAAGTTGGCTTTCAAATAAAGTAAAACACGTCTGTTTAAATAAATGCTTTATCTTCCTTATGATCACAAATTTTGAAATATGTACAGACTTACAATAAAAAATCTTAATCTAGTCTCACATTATTAACCTATGACATGTTTTTACAACCTTTACATGATAATTGAATTAAAATCTTAAAATAAATGTACAAGTTTGTTTATTCTTCTTATGTCCAATGCATTTTGAATAATTATTTACCTGTATTCTGTATTAAGTGAGGGGGATGTCACAACTTGAAAATTACTATAAATTTACTTTGTTGATGGGTAGGAAATATGCATATCTTTAAGTTGCGTTTCAATGCTTTTGCTCCTGGAATATTTCTCCAAAATTATTTTAACATTAAAGAGAACTAATTTTATCATAATAGTTTTATGAGACTTCAATTTGCCAGCGATAAAAAACTGTACTAGGTAATTAAGCGATGGTATGAATAACGGATTATTAGGGGTGTGCGAGTATTTTTTGTAGATTTTTTAAGTCGAGTCGAGTCGAGCCGAGTTTTAACAAATACCCGCGAGTTTCGAGTTTTTTTCGAGTCGAGTATTTTGAATAGTATAAGTTAATCGTTATGATGCTTAGTATTGATGACGTAAAATACAATATTTTTTATTTACTAAACTGGGTTGTTTTCCTAAGCATTAAAAGCAAACCTGTTTTCAAATGAAAATAAACGAGAATTCAGGCCATCTTTAACATAACTTTATGTCATTACTCAATATTTTATTAAACGTTCAGCCTTCGGAGGTAAGAGCCAAGCTACATCTGCGCTTGTTGCTTTAAAAAAGGAGTTTTTGAAACACATTGTTATAGGTTTAAAAATTAAAGTTAAACCAGTCTCATTGAGCATAAGTAAGAAAATATATCAAATATCAAATTATAAAAAGGAAAAAGATAAGACTAAATTTATCGACATTAATAACTCAAAACCACTTTAATTCAAGAAAAATAACAAAATTTTTATGGTGGCTGGTCATGAGTGGTGTTGACTGTGTGAAAAACGACCGTAAAATGCGATCGCACGTACCAATTCCGGGTAAACGACGGGAGTAACTACTCGATTCGAACTTCCGAGTATTTTTCAAAACTTCGAGTCGAGTCGAGTAGTGTAAACTCGGCTCGAAAAAAGCTCGATAATCGAGTACTTGCACACCCCTACGGATTACTCTCACTTATACAACTAAGAAAAAACAACAAAATAACACAATATAAAACCTACCTCTACAGAACTCGCTGTAAACTACATCATCTCTTCAGCTATGTTGCAAACATTAAGAAAACTACCGTATCTCAATACAAATTTGAAAAAATATAATATTTATAGATTATAAACCTACTATTTAATTTTACTCGCCATATTACCACACGCCAAATCTTTTTAAAAATAACTAAATTCGTTTTTAATTCTAGTCTACAAACATTTAAAGCGGTGTTAATATTATGAAAGCGTTAAGACCCTTTCATGATCATAAGTGAACTTAGGAAGACATTATTTCTATAAAACTTCAAAATCATATTTAAATAATTTGATTTGAAAAAGGTAAATTTTAACCAAGTCATTAGTATTTGCATTTGTATAAAAAGTATATTAGATTATCTGCTTCAACCTAAAATATAAACTTTTTTGTTTTATCTATTAAATAAAAACATTAAGATTATGCTCATTTCTTTTATGAACCTAAAATTTCACTATACACGATTGTATGATATTTTACAAGTTTTAAATTATCATTTACATCTGGTAAACAAAAAATAAACCCTGTACGTTGCCACGAATCAAAATAATTAAAGGATTTTAGGGAACCTTGAGAACATTTTCGAACCTCCTATCATCTAGGACCATCCGTTACCTCTGTGAGTAAAGGTCACCACAGCTCGTGACCTCCAAAGCTGGACACCTCTATGTCCTGCTGGTGGTGGTACTGGGAGGAGCGCCTCTGGGCCCAGTGGGAGTAGACCATGGCCGAGGAGGCGACCAGGATCACTCCCACGAGGAGGAGGAAGACCATCATCCCCGGGTGGGAGGAGGGAGGGGCGTCGTGAGCCAAAAACGCTCCGGAACTTATAGAATCGTTTAGTTGATTGTCGATGACCATAATGTGTTTGGAACCGTTTAGCAGTTTTATCAGCGGCTCCACAGTCGATTGTGTCTTAGTTTTGCTCTTAGAATATTTCCAAGTATTCTGTAGTTTGTTTAAAGTATGTTTAGATTGTACTTTCGACTGTTTTGGATTTGTGTTGTTTAATAATTCGATCGAATACTCAGCGGTAGTTTCTGTCGATTTTGTCGTTACCTGTTGATGTCCAGGGGTGACATGTTGACCAGAAGTGGCCGTAGAGGACGTCGAAACTCTTCTTGGTTCGGTCGAACTCGATGACGTGTCGAAAAATAAGAGATTTTCTGTTGTGATATTCAAGAAAACGGTTTCGGTCGCAATTTCAGGTAGCGTTTCAGTACTAGATGCAGACGTTAACTGTTCGGTGGTTGCTTGTGTCACTTGTTCAGTTCTCAGAATCACTATATCCTCAGTCGTTAAAGACTTTGTTGATATGTCTGAAAATATTTCTGAGTCAGCGCATGTCACATTTTCATCATACCATTCGTCATTTTTAGGAACATTTTTGCAGCTTTTATAATGAGTGTTATAAAACTCTAATCTAGATTTTCCCAAGCTTTGATTGGAAGAGCTTAAAGAATTTAACCATTTTACTATTCCCCGTAAATCACTACAATTGAGATTATTGTTTGTAATGTCCAAGGTGTGAAGTCTCGGAAGATAGCTGGGTAAGTCGCTCCGGAGAGACTTCAGCTCACAGCCTCTGAGACTCAGAGAGAGGAGTTCATGGAACATAGTCAGGGCTGCGACGTCATCCATGAGTCTTATAGCTAGTTCTGGGCTAAAATCCAAGTTGAGAACTTCTAAATGAGAAGATTCGGGAGCTGGAAATGACAAAGGCTCTTTAAGCGAAAACAAGTCCGTCAGTGATATCAAATAAAGCTCTTTCAGTCTTCTCGGGCCTGTAAAGGAAGACCTGTACAGTGTTTTTATAGGGTTGTGCGAGAGATCGAGTACGTCTAAATTGATCAGTTGTCCAAAGGTCCCGTCTTCTACCACCGATATATTGTTCATCGACAGCAAAAGGACGCGGAGTTTTTGTAGCCCTAAGAAGTCGATGTTGGTTAGTCTCACGATAGTGTTACACCTCAAATCCAGTACTTGTAGCTGGTTGGGAAGACTTTTTGGAATGTTGACTAGTTTGTTACCAGCGAGAATGAGATCCGAGAGGAATTCCAATCTACCGAGAGCGTCTTCTTCGATTTCACTGATCATGTTGTTGGACACATCTATTACTTGCAGAAGTGGAAAACTGTCCACCTCTCCACACTGAATTGTGCATATCGAGTTGTCTGTTAGTAGAAGTCTTCTCACAGATCGAGTGACTGTGGATGGAATTCGTGATAGATTAGTACCCGAGGCTTCAATTTCCTGCAGACGTTGCCCTGTTCCAAACAACAACGATGCGTCTTCAAAATCTTGAAGGTTTCCGAGATTTACATTGTTCGAGAGAAGTAAGGTTACGAGATTACTTAAATATTGGAAAGTCGCCGGTGCAAGGGTAACGAGATTGTTTTCTGACAGGTCTAGCAACTGCAGTCTATTTAGACCTTGAAATACTTTTTCCTCGATATTGTTCAGACGATTCGCTCTCAAATCCAATATCGTCAAATTTTTCAAACCGAAGAACGCTCTCTCTCTTAAGGTAGTTATAAAATTACTACTAAGATACAACTCCTCTAAACTTTTCATTTCTAATACGGGAACACGAGTCAATTCATTTCCCCTAAAATTTAAAACTATCACATTTCCTTTTAGAATAAATCCAGTATTACTTACATTATTGTAAGAAACGTTGAGTGTTCGGAGGCTCAGTGGAAGGCTGTAGTTTCCTGCCAAAGAGATGTTGTTAAATGATAGATCTATCGAGGAGATCAGAGGAGGAAGTTCGGTGACCGGAAAAGTTTCAATCTCGTTCCATGACAAGTTGAGGAAATTTACATTACCAAAAAATGTAACAACGTTTAAATTCTTGTCGGAAGAAGTTGTAACAATCAAATTCAAAATATTTTTAGCACCACGCACTTTCGAAATAAGAAAACCTTTAGTGTTCAATATCACAGTTTTGGCACTTGAAAAATTAGACAAATCCAAATCGGAAATGTTCCCTAACAAGTTCACTTCGACGGTCGACAACCACGTTCCACCATCGGATTTGTTATCACTCCGATGAGAATTTAACAGGAGAGGCTTTTCAGGTTGCATCCGTGAGATATTAAAGCCTTGATTATCTTCGACAGACCAACTCGAGTTCTCACACGCGGTATCGTTGATGCCGCAGCTACTGGAGCTGTTGCTGAGGTCCTTCTTGGTCTCCCCCGCACACTCCAGGACTATCCTCCTAGTCCGCTCCGCTCCGTCCGCTCCGAACCGCAACTCTCGGCACCCTTCCTCCGCCACGACCGCCACCTGCAGCGCGAGTGCCAGGAGGACGCATCGCTTCAGTGGCTCCATCGACTCCTGACAGGTGCTGCTAGCTCTCACATCCTGGGCTCTACCCGAAGTCGCTGTGCTCCGTCCGCTGTTGCATCTCCGGACTCGATCGACTCTGCAACAGAACGAGACCATTGTGTAAAAGACATGTTAGTAGGCAGGGTCTATTTTTTCCTCCTCTGGACAAGGATTCTACAGGGTGTAAAAAAGCCTGTCCCCCCTCTTTAATTTTTTTGTCTGTTAAGACAAATGATTAACCTTTGGAGAATGATACAAACTCAACCCAAATTATTTTTTGACGTTACCAAATATTTTGAGCGTCCCCCAGAATGGATGATTTTGGGGGCAACTCAAAATTTTCAAATGCAAACCCCTTTTGAGTGACCCCTCATTTTAAGAGCTTTTAAAAAGTAGGTGAATGGTGAAAGTTGGAGGACTCTAACGTGTTGCTATCCAAATTGACAGCTTGTCAACATTTTGAAAACATGGTGTCTAGGACGTTTGTAGTTTTAAATCACCTTTAGTGATTTAAAAATGAAACGACCCTGGTAAAAATGTTATTAAATAAAAAAGTGGTCTCTTTTGGTGGTATTAAAAATTTTGAATGTTCTCCAAAAATGGGGGATTTTGGGGTCAACTCAAAATTTTGAAATGCAAACCCCTTTCGAGTGACTTTAAAGAGGTATTAAAGTCCCATTTTAAAGATCTTTTTAAAAAATAGCCGAATGGTGGAGGTTGGTGGTTGCTAACGTGTTTCCATCAAAATTGGCAGCTTGTCAAAGTTTCAAGGAGTCGTATTCAAAACTTTAACGAGCTGCCAATTTTGATAGCAACAAGTTAGCGACCTCTAATCTCCTCCATTCGCCTATTTTTTTAAAGCTCTCTTTAGAATGAGGGGTCACTCGAAAGGGGTTTGCATTTGAAAATGAGTTGCCACCAAAATCCCCCATTCTGGGGGACACTCCAAATATTTGGTAACGTCAAAAAATAATTTGGGTTGAGCTAGTATCATTCCCCAAAGCTTAATTGTTTGTCTTATCAAACAAAAAAATTAAAGAGGGGAGGACGGACTTTTCTTACACACAGTGGAGCACTGCTTTTTGCTAAAGCAATCCGCTCACTATTTCCTGAGATAACTTAAGTTTCACTCAATGTTTTCAGTCCTATAGTACTGAGTTATTATACTGAGTTATATACTGAGCCTTTGTCAGTAACAAGACTATAAGATCGCGCCACAATCATCCTTAACTCATATTTTTTTGTTCAAACTTAAATACAACAAAAAACGAGACAAGTTCAGGGTACATTTATGGTTATCCATAAAAATGTAGGAGTTCATTAAATAACTGCAACAACAACTAGGGAAATTTCTAAATCTCATTGAAGAAATGCTATGCTGAGTTTAACCTAAAAAATAATAAAGAGTTAAAATGTTTGTTAATATTTAATTTGTTTGTTGTTTTACAACCACCATCATATTAACTAGGATTTCAATTTACTTTAAAGTTATCATTCTCTTACAACAGAAAGGACAACAGGCTTAAAAAGACTTTTCACACAGAAAAATGCTAGAGTAGCAAATGCTGTAAAAACTGCTCCAAAACCAACTTGAGGACGTTTAGCAACAGTTATCAACTGCTGCTAACTTTACTGGCACAGAACAAGGTTTCAAAAAATTACTCAAAACTGAAAAACAGCTTTTTTACGCCTAAATTAACACCGTTTAACATTGGGATGAATAATTCAATGAGATGTTACCAAGATAATTCAATGGGATGTTATTCGATTTTTTCGGTCTGTTGGGAAAAAAATCGAAGATCTCCTAACTTCATTTGTGGGCAGTGGGGGCAAATGCCCCAAATTTTGAGGTTCTTGGACCCAAAAAGTGTCAGATGAGCCCAAAGTTTAATTAAAATAATTAATACATAATCAATTAAAAACGCAAATATTTTGAGGCCTCTTCCAGAGTTATAGCACAAAAAATTATCGATTTATAAAGAAAGTGATCTACTTAACACATTGCGTTGCCTTAGCGAGTTTATTTTGCATCCTATCGACCACAATTTTCATTCGATTTTCTGTTGATTTGGTACTATTGGTACTTTAGTATTATTTTCTTTATTCTTATTGGCAAGTTAGTTGGAGGAGATGGATCGGGACGCTACTATCATGTATTTTTAAGTTGATAGTATGTAGTTACAATACGCTTAATTTATGTAGTTTCGAGTTGCGTATGTGAGTGTGGGTGGACGTATGTGCGTGTCGTGCCACTGCCAGCTTGGAGGCATTGCCGGCAGTAAGGTATATGTTTTTGTTTTAATTTTCTATATGTGTTCTGTATCATGTTTAATATGTTTTAGTTTTAATTTTCTTTCTGTATTAAGTATGTTAATGTGTTTTGTATGATTTTTTGTGTGAGTGCGATTTCCGTTGAATGTTGGATGAATGTAAATTTTATGTCGAAAAACAAAAAAAACTCAAAAAAGTAGGATAAATAAAAATAAGTAGGTTAATGTAACTTTAAGTAGGGTCACTTGAAAACGTGAGGAGTTTCAATACCCCTCGAAGCGTGTAGTTTAAACACTAGAAGCGAAAGGAAAAGTCCAATAAATTAAATAGTAGCTACTATCATAATTTTTTTGGGCGTTAAGTTCAAAATTAGGGGGTTTTGGGTCTATAGTAAGGAATTTAAGACCCGTGAAGTTAAAACTCCCTCCCTTGCGTCAGAATACACCATGCGTACTCGTTTAGTAAAATCCTATTGAACAAAGATAAACAGTGATATCCTATGTATCAAAAATTTATCTTTTGTATTTTGTTTGGGTTTCATTAAACAGGAGTTTATGTATTTCAAAATGACATGACTGTCATTAAAAGGCAACCAATAAAATGTTGTATTATGTCATTAGAAAGATCAGGTTTTGGAGTAGTTTTACAGAATTTGCCAGCCTCTGGCATTTTTCTAACTGGAAAATCTGTTAAGCTTGTTTTTTTATCATTTTAGAGAAAATTATAACTTTTAAGTTATAATCAATTTAAATATAAATTTTGAAGGTTTAAGGAAATGTACTTTATCTCAATTGGAATTTAATGTAGAATACGATAGTAGTGTCAAAGTTTAGGAAATGTATCAAGTTAGGTCAGAAAGTTCAATTTTCTCGAGTAATTGTACTTTAAGTACAAGATTTTAAACACAAGTATTTAAGACAAAATAACTTTTCTCAAGTTGGGTGTGTGGAAAGGACAATTTTCAATTGTGGATTTAAGTAGTATCAGTGTTGTTCTTTTTACAGAAAAAAATTAACGCTAAGTCAAGACCACCTGTATATTACATATACATATATGAAAATGAACGAACTGTGTTTTTTGGCTTCTGAAGACCTCAAAACCAAAAAATTATGATGGTATCGGGCTTAGGTCTTATCATGAGACCAGCTGTCTTAGGGGTAACAGCTTCTTTCCTGTAGGGAAATTCACTAAATTGTCTTGTATATAACCTTTATGTGGCAGCAAACCTATGTACTCACTTCCCATGATATTCTTGAAGAGAAAATTGTTGCATGATCATTCTGGGATGTAAATTGATTTTACTTGATTTGAAGATACGTCTAAAACATTTATTCAAGCATTTGAAATTTACAGAGTATGCAGGTCTGCTGCCACGGGGTTATATTGCAGTATATTTTGTTACGTCATATTTTATAATCTCATAATCAATTTATACTTATTAACTACATTTAACGTACGAAAAAATTAAATTTTTGTATATTTCTTAATTATTTTAACACCTCTACCTCATAAAGACGAGTAACATTACACTTTGAGCCGAAATATATTAAACCGGCGAACGAAACATCTTTTGATAACCGCGGTCGGAAACAATAGGGGATTCTGCGCCGCACCACTCCACAACAAGGAGGGAATTATTGTTTTGCTCTGTTGGCAACAATACGTGAGACACCCTTCCATAATCCCTCATTGTCTAAATTGTAAGCCGGTGGTATGAAAGGTAGGTTTAAATCACGACTTTCATCTCAGAGTCCTTTGTGGACCTGTAAATCGCAGCAGTAATGAGAAATTTCAATGGAGATTTGTATAAATCTATGTCGATGATTATTTTTTCGCAATCAAACGCTGTTTGGATTTAATTCATTAAAATCAATTCACGTACTGCTTATTTAATTTATATCTAGGACTTTATACTGTATGTTGTGTACTATATAGATTATATTATGTGATGTTAATTGTAATAGGTTTTTGAATGGTTGGTTGAAAGATAAAACCCCTTTCATTCATTGTGGATTGTAAGCCTCTGGATACTAATAAACACTATAACGGTTTAAATACGATACCATTAAACAGATATTTAAACCATTATAAAACTCCTTTAGTCGCAAAGGAAACCCGAATTACTTTTTTTATTTAACGAAAATTGCTTTTTACTTATTATATACCTTCGCGTTTTTTTGGGACCACAGTGCAAAATTATGATTTCTCAATGTATTTCAATTAAAGGTCTGTTTAATGTTAAATTTAACTTAAATCAACACAATATTTAACCATGTGTCTTCATGTGATTAAAAAAGACGTTAATAGGTAAGAGAGTGAAATATGATACCGAAATGTAATTTTAGGTAATTGTGTTTGTTTTTATGAAAGTTTTTTTTCGGACTTACGAGATTTACTGTAATTCTTCTGGAATTATTTCTTCAAATGAAAAGAATGAAAATGGTGAATAAAAGGCGAGGCAGGAAGTATAAATTTATAGGAACAAGCTAACTTTAAGACTATCAAGATGGATACCCTTAAATAAAATTTAAGAAAGTGCTTACAGTAACATATAAAAGTGCAATCAGCTAAACATTCAATTAACAGATTACACAATATCTTACACCTAACGTTAACTCCGATAATTTTTCCTTGCATTGATTACATCAGACATAAAGGCAATTTACAGGACGAGCTTCAAGTTGGGTAATAATAACGATATTTCCCTTCGAATGTGGGATCTTTAAGAAAGACCAACAACAGGGCCTTGGGGAGGATCGTTGCAAGAAACCAAGAAATCAAAGTCCAATCAAAGTTGGCTCACTCAGCCTCGACCCCGACCCTCCCCCCCCCCGCCCCTACAACTCATGTCGGGTTTTCTTCGATTGTGAACAGAAACAAAGAATAACATTTTGATGTTTACAACACACAAAACTCAAAATTTTCAAATGACAATCAATATAATATATTAAAATATACTCAAAATTGAAATGAAAATTTATAAATAATTAATATCAAAGGAGGTTCACCAACTAAGATTAAACTAAAATCTGGTTAGTCAAGAAATCTTATTTGTTTCTCATCGAAAATAATTTTGTACAATAAATCTGGTTTAAAATAAGTTGGAGGAATCGCCCGTATGCAATGTATACTAATTATGCAGTTGTCTTCTTATTTGATATCAATATATGTAATTCAAATGAAACATGTTAAAGCTTCTAAAATATAAACCACAAAGACTAGTTTACTATTATTTATGGCAGTTAAATATTTTGAGAACTACATATGTATTCACGGCCGATAACACAGCAAGTTTACTAGCTCTGACGATACATGTACAGGGTGTTTTTTTTTTAAACGCAACCCATTTTTAAGATTGAATAATGCACATATAAATATGATACGAGTATTGTTTTATTGATCTTTACATTCTATACAACCTGTTATTTAAGTTTGATCACATTTACTTTACATTACGTGCTCAAACAGTCCGCCATTGGCATTTATGCAAAGTTATGTTCTTTCCATCAAATTCCCAAACACGTGTTGCAAAGTACCTCTTTGAATTTCTTGCGTTAAATTTGTTGTTTGTTTTGAGGTGCTGAATATCCTGTGAATTGTTTTAGTTGGCCTTATTATGTATCCCCAAATAATATAATATACTGGGGTCAAATCCGGGGATCTTGGGGAAAGTAATCCTTCACCGATAAAATCAAGTTTTGGGTTGCGTTTTTAATGTGCATGTCTTTAAGCACGATAACTCACGTAAAAGTGGTCCGATCTAAATGAAAATTGCCTCAGATATGTAAAGTAGTAGTGTTCTACGAAATAAATCCAGACGATATTTTAGCACCTCAAAACAAAAAAAATTTAATGTAAAAAATTCAAAGCGGTACCCTGCAACAAGTATTTGGGAATTAGATGGAAAGAACATAACTTTGTATAAATGCCAATGGCGGACTGTTTGAGCACGTAATGTAAACTAAATGTGATCAAACTTAAATAATAGGTTTTATAAAATGTAAAGATCAATAAAACAATACTCATTACATATTTATATACGTATTATTCAATCTTAAAAATGGCTTACGTTTAAAAAAAACACCCTGTATATTAACACGTTTTTAATAATTTTTTTACCATCACAATTTTATTACAAGATTAGTATTATTTTTATGTTTTCGCAACAGTATACATAAAATGTTTTGTGATTTTGAAAGTATTATTAATAAATTCATCATATTCTTAAAGAAAATAAGTGAGATGCATAAATTAAGACCATGTTCGGTATAAGTAGTAAGTTTTGGTGATAAGTCTTTCGCGACAGTATACATCGCGACAGTATACATAAAATGTTTTGTGATTTGGAAAGTATTATAAATAAATTCATCATATTCCTAAAGAAAATAAGTGAGATGCATAAATTATGACCAAGTTCGGTAAAAGTAGTATGTTTTGGTGATAAGTCGGTAAGTGTTCATAAGTAAGATTATAAACCTTGTATATATAATTCACGATATAATTTTTTAAAATATCCCCCTTACACATGTTTGGATAGAAGCCAATATATTCAAATGCAATGACATTTGTCAGTAAATGTATTTACTGTCAAATTTTACCTGATACTAATCGGTATTAGGTGGTTTTGTCCTTTTAATCAATCACCTTGAGGTAATCCTCGTGCCTTTCTAAAGTTACCATTATAGACTAAACGAATGTAAATGAACCAATTTTAAATGTAAATATGAGTCAATTATCATTGACTACAGATTAGATTACTACAGATTAGATGCAGAGCAGAAGAAAGAACAATTATTTTAAGTAACTACAAAAAAAAGGAAAAAAAAACTTTACCTCTGTTATTTATGTAATTTCAGAGATTTAAAATAAAGGGTGTTAAAAAATGTGGAGCAATAATTTACGAAGCGATTCCTTGGGTCAAAATAAGCAAAAAACGTTTGTATAAACATAGGTTCTAAAGTGCTTCGTTTTCATGTTTCATTTTGCAACTTTTTTATCCCTTGTATTATTTTTCTAAAATTTACGTTTTTTATGATATATTTAGCTTTGAAAACAAAAAACAGGCACCATTTTGAAATGGTAGAAAGTAGAAATTTGATACTTCTTATGAAAGTAGTTCTTAATAGTGGCTATCCATATACCGAGTTTGAAGTTTATACGATAACTGGTTCGTGAGATATGATTAAATAGGTAAAAATCACAAACAGACACACAGACGGAAAACGAAGCACTTTAGGGCCTATGTTTACATAAACCTTTTTGCATACTTTGACCCAAGGAATCAATTCGTAAATTATTGCCCCACATTTTTTAACACCCTGTATATCCCATCCAGATCTTTCAATCCAAGAAAGAACGGGTAAAAAATATGAAATAGCTATGAAGTGTTGTTACTATGTTCACAATTTTCACAGTAGATGTTTATCTCCACCTTTTTCCTCTTTTCATGGACGACATCGGATCGCATTAATTCCTAAAACCACCAACGATATTGGCAACGATATTAATCCTGTTTATAAAAGCTTTTCATTCCTTTGACAGCTATTGGGAACAGAAACAAATATAGAACGAAAGGGGACAATAGTTGAATCAACAGCGCTGCGTTGTGGAGATATGTGACGCGCGGTTGGGGCGAAATTCCCTCACGACAATGACTGCAAATGAACCATTGTGGTGTCCTCTTATTGTTCGGGACTCTAGGCTTTGGAGTGCGGGGGTTGGAAAACGTCAACTACCCCCCATTGCAGCAGACCTGCATACTCAGCGAATTTCAAATGGTTAAATAAATCGTTTAGACGGAGCCTCAAATTAGATTAAATCAAGTTTTTTTTTATAAAGAGGGTGGCGGCCTCTTTTTACCTTGCATTTGCCCCCCACATGGGCCTCAGGCCTGTGCGTGGGAGTTATCAAGCAAACCCAAGGAGTGAGCCGGTACAGTACAAGGATGAACAGTACTGATAAAAGTATGCGGCATCATCGGGACTCGATCCTGCGACGCTGCCACCACAGAACCGGGGCCGAGTGCGCTACCAACTGCGCCACCGACTCACTTGAGTCCTGGAACTTAATTCCTGGAGTTCCAGGACTTAACTGGAAGGTTCATTCCAGTTAAGTCCTGGAATGAACATACAACAATTTAATCCATAAGAATGACATGAGAAATGAGTGTGCAGGTTTGCAGCCGTGGGAATGTAAAATTCAGAGATTTCTTCCCAATAATCCGATATATATCAACTGGATGAAGCCACATACCAAGTTTCATTCTAATACGTTGAGAAATAAGTGAGATATAGAATTTAGTTTATTTAGTTTATTTCCCGTAAGGTTAACATGGGGACAACGTACTGCGTTTACCGCTTTCAATAACTCGGTAACCAATGGACATGCTGAATTCAATGGTCCTAATAAAAATCGGATTATTTTTATTTTTCGATATAATAAACTAAAAAAAAATTTGGGGGGTTTATCCCCGTTCCGGTTGTCCAATCGGGCTGGTTTACGAACTCGTCTAAGTGATTGCCACTTACATGTTTGTTTTTAATTTCATTAAAATCGGACCATAGGCCGCTATCGTGTTAACAGATATATATATATATATATTCGAACGAATGGTGTTTTATGCTTCTGGTGGCCCCAAAACGAAAAGTTGTCATGGTCTGGGGCTTAGGTCTTACCATGAGATATACGGTAACAGCTTCTTCACTTTAGGGGAAATTCGCGCTAAAATGTACCAAGAGGCTTTTCATACGGACATTCGCATTGCTAAATCGGATGTAGATGAGGCATTATTCGAGGGATGGCAAAACCGTCACCTTTAGAAGGAAAAATGGCGAAGCAGAGAAAGACGGAGAATAGAAACCTTTTATTAACAACGGGTAAGGATTGGAATACTCAAAAGGATTTGGGAATAAAACGTAGGGAAACCATGTGAAGTGAATAAAGTAAATCTATTGAGAGTAAAAACAAAAAGCAAAACTATCATAACGATCCGAACCATAAGAAACCATATAAAGGTAAAACTACAAATTGTAATGAATTTCTGCTGTGCATTTAAATACAGTAACCCAGCATACAGCTGCGCGTTGTTGGCTGACACATGTTGAGACAATATACTCAGTAAGAACAATAAACTTTTGTTTTATCACTGATATATATTTTATGTTTTTGGACTTTATTTTCTAATTATGAATATGCGGTTCTGATATGTTTAAAACAAATATAGATGTTTTTATTTACATAATTTTTTTCAATCTGACATAATTATTCACTTATTCTACACCAAAATAATTAATCAGTCAAATTTACAGGAGGAGATGTACCTATATATTTTTTTGTTTGTCAGTGCAATTTCTGGTTCATGTTAAAGGTTTAATTGAAGATAATTTTCATCGTTGAACAACAACCCGAGAGCTAAGTTAAGTTTAAGACTTTTTTAAAGTTAAGCCGAGAGCTATTGGGACCCGACAAAGTTTTGGAAATTGGGATGTGAAAGGTTATAAGTGAAAATGGCTCCGAGTGAGTGGTGGCGAGAGCGAAAGTTGTCGAGGCCAGTGTGAATTCCTGGAATTTCAACAGCGGAACCCAATAAAGAACTGGTGATACGCACCCAGGACTTATGAAGTTAATCAGTTTTTAATTTAAATATATTTCGATTTGTAGGGCTCAGTCATTAAGAGCTATAATCCATTATAATATATTTTTATTAGTGGTTAATTCCAAAATAAAATAATTACATTTCATTTCCTAATGTTAGGGCAAATATTAAACTCAAAGGATTTTCTTTGGATATCTTTATTTATTTGCGATTTATATGTAATATCTAAATCCATGCAACTGTTCTTCCTTTTGCATAAATAGCCGTAATATGTGGTTGCTGTTTCACTCATTCTTTGCACATAGTACTTGTTAAATAATAATAAATTTAAGCACAAGTCTAACGTAAAAATTCACTTAGAAATGGGTTAAAAAGTTTATTATTGTAATCAATTGTACTGGTTTAATTGATGCTATCACATATAGTAGTATTTAAACTAAAATAACCACGTGCACTAATATTCACATGCTATACCATGTATGTTAATAACATGTAATTCAATCAGTAATTCAGCTGACAGAGTGAAAACAGCTGATTGGCGGCAAAAAGCTGATTAGCAGGAAAATTGCACGTCTTCATTTAAAACAGCTGAGTTGTTTGTAAATTAGCTTTTCATTGTTAATCAGCTGTTTGCAGTGAATCAGCTGTTAACTATTAATCAGCTGTTCCCCTTTTCCTTATTTTTATTATGAATCCTGTTCATCGTAACCCATCATAATGTACGATAATTCACTATCATTAACATTAAATTAATTTAAAATATTTAATGGGTTATGATGTATTGAATTCATAATACCAATAAAGAAAATGGAAGCAACAGCTGATAGTTTTCATAATTTCCATTTTATGATAAATCTAGTGCATTATAACCCATTATCATTTATAACAACATTTTCTCTGATTAAATACATATTTGATGAGGTATTTACCACACGTGTGGTATTTTTGTAATCAGGAGAAAAATATCTTTCCAATGAAAAATAAAATTTTGCAATTGAAATTCTGGACTTGTGCATTATTCACGGAAAACCATAAATGGTATCACATTTGTTGACTAAATATTTAAATTCTATATAACATAACATGTAAATTTGACCCACTTACAGTCTGGTACATTAAAAAATCGGGAATTATGGGCAATTTTAGTTTTTGGGCAAAAATGGTTTTTTGAGCGTAGCGAACGAGTTTGGTTGAATATTTTCAAGTATAAGTATACCAAATGGGTACACTTGTTATATGTTATTAATAGTATCTATATATATATATATATATATATATATATATATATATATACATATATGTCTGTTAACACAATAGCGGCCGTAAATATAGTCCGATCTTAATGAAATTTAATACAGAAATGTAAAGTGGTTATCACTCGGACGAGTTTGTAAACCAAAACAATCGGACCACCGAAAGGAGGGGGGGGGGATGAAGGGAGGTAATCCCCAAAACTGTTTTTTCTCATATTTGACTTATAAAATAAAATAATCCATTTTTTGTATCCACAATTGAATTCAACTCAAAAAACGAACAATTTAGTATTTTGAATCTCTGCTCTATGTCCATTGGGTACCGAGATATTGAAAGTGGTAAACACAGTACGTTGTCCCAATGTTAACCTCACGGAAAATAAGTAAAATTCTATATCTTGCTTATTTCTCAACATATCTTAATAAAACTTGGTTTGTGGCTTTATAAAGATGAGATCCTACGTACAATAGTCTAAAACCCCTGGTATTTTTATTTTTGTGGCAGTAAACCTGCATTCTCATTCCCCATGTTATTCCCCAAGATATAGAGGAAATAACAAATCCTCTATATCTTCCTTATTTCTTAATATATTTATAAAACTTGGCAAATGGCTTCTTCTAGTTCGAATTCACTAAATATTTAATTAAAACCACCCAGATTTAACATATATGTTGCAGCAAACCTGCATACTCATTCCCTATGACATTCTTATGGAGTTTACGATAGCATCTAATTCATCGCCATGTTGGATTGAATTATGTTTTTGCGCATTTGAAATTCGCCAAGTATACAAGTCTGTTGCAACGAGGGTATTTATTATTTTATCTCTTTTTTTTCTCTGAAACCCCTAGCAATACTCTTCCACTTTATTTTATTATTCTTTTGAAGTGTTGAAAAGTGTATTCCCCACTTGTTTATAATTTTTATTGAAAATTAAAGGGAAACTTACAGTGGCAGTTATGTATTTTTACAATTACCTTAACTTCATTGTTATGCCATCTTCTACATTTACATTTTCATATACATACAATTTATTAATATATATCATTTGTAAGCATACGATTGCTTAAACTACTTTCCTAAGGGCTTATTAAAAGTGTAAGCTGTGATAAAACCAAACAGGAATGAAACAATATTTCCAGCTTATTAATGTTACGGAATACTAATGATAACAGATTACGTGCCTTGACGTTCGCAATCCCTCAACGCAATTTGTGGACTTTAAGGTATGCAACTTGTTAAAGTAGATTCAGTATATTTTTATTTTTTGGCAGTTCTATTGTCAATCACTTGACATTTGCTATTTGAAGTCCAAACGGAGTTAATATTCGTCCAATAATAATCCGATTTTCAATATACATCCAATCGCAGAGACTGCAATAAAGTTCAATACAGTCATGCCACTGTTGTTATAATATTACGTTGTGTACAATAATATACAATGACGTTAATAAGCAATAGGTAATACATTTTACCAGAAACCTACGAATTTTTACCATTGATCTACGAATATGCATATACAGTGTGCTCATTTTTTTGTGCACACCGTTGGGATCTCGTAAACTATAAGAGATAAAAAAAGGAAAAATTAGCAAAGTAATGCATAATAATATGACAAGTAACATGGTGGTGAGCAATTTAAAATAATCGACCAAACTCGTTCGCTACGCTCAGAAAACCTTTTTGGTCCCAAAACTAAAATTACCCATAACTCCCTTATTTTTTTAAGGTACAAGACTGTAAGTGGTGTCAAATTTACACGAAATTGTACATAAAATATAAATATTCAGTCAACTATTTATAGTTTTCTGAGAATAATGATCAAGTCCAGAATTTAAAATGCCAACATGTAAAATTGTATTTTCCTTTGAAAATATATTTTTCTCCTCATTATAGACATACCAGACATATAATATTTCCCTCTTCAAATGTGTTTTTAATCACAGAATTTTTTTTATAAATGATAATGGTTATAATTAAAATGAAATTTATGATAACAGCTGATTTTTACTAAACAGCTGATTGACTCAAAGTAGCTGATTGGCAGCAAAAAGCTGTTTTACGGACAGTTAAGCATCTTCATTTAAACAACTGACTTATTTGTAAATTAGCTTTTCTCTGTTAATCAGCTGTTTCTAGGGGGCCCAGAGGGTGCGGGTGTATTCTAGAAAGCCAGGGAGCTGCGTGGATGTTGGAACCCAGGATAATATCTTCACCCCAGGGGCGCCAGTTTTGGTGTCCAAGACCGTCTGAGAAGAGGCAGTACAAAACTTAATGTGCTGCCCTGTGTAACCGAAGGTTGCACCGTTCACGTTCGTGGCCCTAATACGCTGATCCCGGCGGATCTAGGCTGGAATCCCGAATGATTCTCTGGTAGAGGGCAGCAGTACTTACAGCACCAGAATGAGCCAAAACCGGTTCAGGATGAGCCCTTGCTTAGGTGGGGTTGGCACCTGGACCCGGAGGCTCAAGCCGGATGCCTGGGCATCTGTCACGTGGGTAAGTTGCCTAGGCACTGCGGGCCTTAGATTAAGGTGTTGTGCGATTCGTTCTGAGAGTCTCGTGGCACTGGAGGCCTAATGTTTAGTGTCTTTAATGGAGCCCTCTGGTAACCTGGGGGAACCCAGTCGTATGTACCCCTTACCTCTCTAATCGGGTCACTGGGGAGGTGGACCTTGAGATACCCGTGAAGAGGGGCATCACCTGGTATACGGATGGCTAAAAAAAGCCATCTGGAACAGGGGCAGGGATATATGGTGTCAGACCCAAGGTGCATTGCTGCATAAGCTGGGGAAACTGGCTACCGTATTCCTATCGGAGGTCGTTGCGTTGTCTGAGTGTGTGAGAATGTGTGTGAATCGTAGCCTCAAAGGCAATACCACATACATGAACTCAGACAGCAGAGCTGCACTGATGGCACTTGATAGCTATGACTTCACCTCTAAGGCAGTTTGGGGCTGTCATCAGGCCATGAAAACCCAGGGAGAGAGCAATAACGTAATCGTTGGGTTCCAGGGCACAAAGGAATTGCGGGCAATGAGGGATCTGACATGTGGGCAAACAGAGGAGCTGACAGCCCTCTCATTGGTCCGGAGCCTACGTGCGGTGTTGCCTACAGCACAGGACGTGAGGAGGAAGAAACAGTCTTCCACGTGTTATTTGAGTGCCCAGCCCTGTGAGGACTGCGCACTAGACTCCTTGGCCTACCAATGAGTGACCTAGGGGAAGAAGAGCAGGTAACCATCGTCAAAAAGATCTCACGGTTCGTTGAAGACCTGGGATCTGACGGAGAGTGAGGACCTGTGTTTGAGGGTGCACAATGAGCAAATTTACCTGCGCTGCAACACCATAGTTAAGTGAAGCCATGACCCTCTTCTAAAAAAAGCTGTTATTAGCCAATCAGCTGTTAACTATTAAATCAGCTGTTCCCAATTTATTTATTGTTATTTTGAACCCAATACATCCATTGAATATTTAAAATTAATGGTATGTTAATGTTAATTGATTATTGTACATGATGATGTGCTATGATGAACTGGATTCATAATAAAAATGGGATAATCACCAAGAGTGGGCCTTTACACCCCAAACCAGTACCCCAATGTGATTGTCAGACCGACCCAACACCAGAGCAACTATGCCTGTGCTCGACCGCCCCAAAAACACCGGCGGCCATAGACGATCAGTGACCTCAGCCGAGGCCCCCATAGACCGCTGCTCTATGGGGGCCCCCCAATGGCCCTACCCGGTCGCCAACCGGCACTACGACGGCCAAGGAGATGCCGGCTGATAGGGCATCCAGGTCATTGCAGACTAAGCTGACCCGGGTCCCTGTACTATCCGGCAGCCTGGGAGGTGCAGAACCCAGTTTTGAAGCTGTACTCTCTGCTCGTCCCGGACCCCCAACGCAGTGGAAGCTGAAGAGCACAGAGTTACCCCGGCAAGTGGACCGGAATAAATTGAAAAAAACCGGGCTATCAAAATGAGATTGGTAATGTATTTGTGAAAAGGGACGCAAAAAGGATTAGTACGCTCCCTAACCCCCCCCCCCTTTTTGATAAGCGGGGGAAACTGTTAGGCATTATACCCTGGACCAACAAGGGAATTCATTAATTATAACGAATAAAAATGAAATGTCAATAGTGAAAGGTACAAAATAAAAAAGCTGCGACCGAGTTTATCCCTAAATTTCGTGAGTTTGGCACTAGACTTAATGCGATTGTCATTAAAAAAATTCAAGCTGCTGGGTTTGAATGCCATTTGAGTAAAGTGCTGATTTAATTTACTACCTTTTCTTTGCCTATCGTAGAACTCAGGGACAGACATTATGAGGAAACTGACTTATGTGATTCAAAATCAAAATAAACAAGGGTACGACTAGCACCCGAGGAATTGTATACTACAAAAGATATTGAACTCAATAAAGCTGTCAAACGTTGTCTACCTAGACGATTTCCAATTTATTAAAAACGATAAACCAATCAATAAGCCTTATCTTTTTATTCCACGCTTTCCTAAGAAATCAGACCAGAAATGCTGTGATCATTACAGAATCAGTGGTCTATTGTATTTCTCCACAGTTTTCTGTAACAACTAACTAACGATGAAATCAATTTTCCTTTCCCTTAAATTCTTTTGATTTTGTACATTTATGACTGTGAATTCTATTATTACAAAAATTACACCTCAAACACAGTAAGAGACAACAATGTTAGATTTAATTTTCCACTTAATGGAGTTTACATGAAATGAAATTGTATTAGTCTGCAAAAGACTAGTGATAATAACATAAATTTTAGAATTAATGTCGTTTACCAAATAAGGTTCTCTTAATGCAATCAGTTCTTTTGTCCATTCAAGGTTAGGATATGAACTTTTATTGTTTTTGTAATAAAAACCGAAGAGCAGTGTGGATATAGCATACGACAAGCTCAAAAATTCCTAATATCAAGTTTAAATACAGTACACGCCGAAACAAACTTAAGGCAAATAGTAGAATGAAAACCTCTATATTATTTATAATATCAATATGGTAATTTATAAGAGATTTAAAATTACTTTAGTCCTAATTTTCATTAGTTATTTAGTCATTGAATGACAAACAAAAACACAAATAGTTACATGAACCTACTCAGAATAGTAATAATATTTCATTTCATTACTCAATTCATTATTAATGAAGAATATTTCGTTATTAATGAAATGTCCTTCGTTGTATGCACTTAGAATATATTATTTTTTAAATGCATATTTTTCGTCCTTGAGTGTAAAGCTGTAAACAGATTTTTTGGTAATAAACTTGTATTTATAGAACCAATTAAACTGTCGGCTATATAAAAAGGTAAAAGACGATTAGAACTGTCTTTCCAATTATTTGAGTGCTGTCAAGTACTGAAAGGTGTTTAAAAATTTAAAATCTACGGTATTTCAAGGAAGTATATGACAGAGTTCCAACCGGAACATATGTACTTGAAATAAATTACATTTACAACATGTAGTTATTTTATAAAAATAATTAAAGGATTAATTAAAGGTTTTAATTATGCTCAAAGGATATTTTAAGTACGGTATAGAAGAATAGTTTTATAGAATAGAATCCACTTTAACCATATTTACATAAAATATATTTAGTTTATTTTACTCTTTAACTCAAAAAGATACGCTTTTATATACATAGTAATTAAAAATCACCACAAGTGACAAACCTCAAAATCTGAAACCGTAATACCTTTACTATACATTATCTTATGAGTATCGATGCCAAATACACTTACAGCTCCAAGTATAATGAAAATCTCAAATTTTATATCCACACAAAACGTCAAATCGATAGACCTCCTTTACTTATCAAAACGAATAAAACAATTTCCAGTTTAGTTTATCTAGGTCATCCCACAAGGAGCGGAGGATCAAGTAGGAAAACCGGGGCCAATAATGCTGGAGCAGAGGTGACTTACGTGACTTACATGGGTGGCTGGTATCCTTGAATCACTGGAGATCGTGGCACAACACTGGGGTCTTGGAGGTCCTGGCTCGGCCAGTCAAGGATCAACACTGCGCCGCTAGCTGCTCCCGAGTCCTGGGTGCAGGGCGCGCCTGCGCCCCGGCCCCCACCCACCCAGGGCCCTTGCAGCCGATGCAGCCGCCGGGAGAAAATATTGTTTAGGAAGTGATGTGTCAAGGTTAACGGGACTACGGAAGCGTCGCGTCGGTCGAAGCTGAGGCTATAGCGATTTTTTCATTTAATTTCATTTATTTATTGAACATCATTATACATTGGTGGCTTGTCTCCACCAAGTGCATAACTTGTCGGTGGGACTCAATATGAATAAAAAATCAGATATTATATTAAATAACTTCCTGATTACCGTGATAGGTGTTGTTGACTCGATGTAAATAAAAAACGTCTTACAACACTTAAAATTTAAAGTGTTGTAAGATGTTTTTATTTGCATCCAGTGAAAATATATTAAACATTTTTTACAATAAACAGTTTAATTGTTTATAAATTTCATGATTATCTTTGCTAAAAACATTCTGGGTGGACCACCTGGGCAGAATCTGCTTTTAATAACCAAAAGAATGGTGATTGAAAGCTTTTTTCAGTTTGAAATATATTGATGCATTCTAAGAAAGAAAAATGGATCTACGTAATATCATAATCATTAACAGAATAATAACAAGCAACATTCATTAATAATTAACGAGCAGTTTATACTTTTTGTAAAACGTACAATGAATAAATATAAAAACCCGAAGTAACAATAACACTGTATTTTAAAACAATAACTTAAATAACAACAACATTTAAACAATCACAGCCAACATGCTTTATGGTATATCTTTACCGTATTTTGATATTAATTATCTGGTAACATTCAAATTCATACTACATGGTTTGTTTACTACCGATGCTCTCTTACTCTTTGCAGACAATGTTTTTGTTTGTATAAATATAACCTTAATTTCATTTTTTTTGTTATTTTTACTTTTTCTTGTACCTTTAATATTTAGTCGAAGAAACCCATAACAAACCCTCCTCCATCGAAAAGAAAAGACATAAAACTAAAATTTCAATAGCTCATACGGCGGTAATGAAGATGTTTTTGCCAATCTCTAGTGATCCAATGATGGTTTAAAAGTTGTGAATTACAGAGTTCTAATGTAAAAACATTATGTTGTTAGTTTGCTTTTGTGTATTGCGTACATTTTTAGTGACTACGAATGAAATTGCAGTGTACAATCCCAGTTTTATCTAAAAGTAATGGAGCAAAGCTTCATGAGCCTAGTCCTTACTGAGTGTTTTCTTAGCCTTAGTTATGACCTAAGAGCCCTGAAGTTGCAGCAATTTTAAAGGCTTTATAATTGCTTATTCCCTCTATTTCATTTGGGAGCGGATTGAACATGTGAGGGACTTAAAATCATCATGGTAATTAATGGTAATAAATAAGCATGAAGATTTATTACATCGTTTCCCGAGCAATCGTGCATAAGTTATCCACATGCCATACGGTATGAAACCTTTGCTGTGGAATAACACATTTCGTTCACTTGCCCTTTCAATTTCTTAGATTCATAACCCTGGATGTATATATTTAAACATTTAAAAATAAAAAAAAATACTTTTAATAAAAAAATTACGTGGATACAAAAATTGTATACTAATTTTAAACTTACACGAAGAAAATACTAGACAGTATTTTATTTGAACCTAGTTCGATTGAGATTTATTTACATTCCATAATATAGGCGTCATTCTTAATAAAGCTAATGCTCACTAAACCGTCCATGAAGGAAGAAGAATTGAAAGGCTGGAATAGCGACTTAATGGTGACTATAAAATACTTGGTGTTGAGGCCGAGCACTTGATCAAGACTTTTACAACAATTAAATGCTACAATCCATTTTTAATAACCTTGACATGTTTCAAGATAAAAAGGTTTTATAATGTATTCTTTTATATTTTATAACTATTTATTGTTTAAGTTTTTAAACGATCGTTTACAATGACAAGTAACTATCACCGGTGCACCGGTGCAGTAATTTTTACGAGTGGTTGTAATATAATATGTAAAAAAGCTATTACATAAACAATATTATTGTTTATGTAATAGCTTTTTTTCTGAAACGACTACTACTACCTAAAGAAATATTTTCAGAGCTGGTATCCATGAAGTAAAAAAACCCCTTTTCCTCCTCCTGATATTTTAGACGCTTTCTACCACTTGCAAGGAATGAGTGACATAACACTTTGTCTCCCAGCAGGAGTATAGTGATTTCTTTATCTCCCGTCGGGAGACAAAGTAAAACCATGACATAACATTGAAATCATTAATTCAAAATCTAACGCATTCAAGCTTCCACGCGGTCATGCAAATATGTTGAAGTTAACATATTACAGGCCCTAACAGCTAATTTTGGGCCTGGAATAATCACATAAGAATAACATTGACAACAATCAGCTGTAAGAATGTCAAAGAATTAAGCGTATAAGAATTTTGGAACAATCAGTTGATCGCTGGTGCATGAATGGTTGCAGCTCCTCGGATGCAGGCACTAATTACAGATCGAAACAAAATGGATGTTGTTTGTTAGTTACCAAGTTAATGAAATAAATATAAGTTCATAGATTGGATATTTATGATTGCAGGTAAGGGAAAAGATTTGTGTGAATTTCGAGAGTAGAACACATTGTTTCCCTCGTGAAAATTCTTGCCCTCGGCGAGCTCGGAAGTCAATGTTGTACTTCATTCACTCAACGAACAAATAACTACCAAACTTATTCAATGATTGTTTTATTAAAAAGAAAGTGGGTTTTACATTTAAATGTTTCATGGCATGCGTTGAAATCAATAAAAGGATCAACACTATTTTGACCAGTAACAAAAATATGTAAATATTGACGAGCAAAATTTACCTCATCGGTTTGAAAACAACGTCGAAGGAATTTACTTCAAGAATTGTTTTTAACTACACTAAAAAATCAAATGCACTTAGATTAGTTTTGAATTAACATCGACTGTATTTATATATAAGTAAAAAAATAAGCATTTAATTGAAATGTTTTATTGATTATACTCAATAAGAGAATTTTATAGCAAACAATTATACTCAACCAAAAAAAATACCCTTAAACATAATAAGGACAACACAATACAGCTATTACTGTCATATTAGATCATGGATATAAAAGTAGTAAAAGGTTTCACTGCACGTTACTGATATATGTTTGAACTTGAGTATTTTTAAAAGAGAATAATTTCCTTTATGGCTTTATCTTACGTAGGAATAGAGTAAAAGTTGTTGGAAGAAACAAAAATGTAAGCGTGGCACAAACGGAGTAGACAGTTACGTTCTTTTACGACCATCCATGAAATATTTCCACGTTGTAATCCTTAAGGGACAGTCCCTACATGGGGCCGGTGAAACAAGGGTACACGGGTTCACACAACTCCAACTACAATAGAGGGTGAGCAGAAATAAATAAATTTCGACCATCTTTCTCGATTTCTCCTGTATACCACCGATGGAATTTTTATATCATTTTTTATCACATGGTTGGATTTTTTCTTTGAAGATTTGTTGATATATTTATTGTTTTTTTTATTTAAAAAACAAATTTCGCGTCAGTTTCACTTAGCAAAATACAAAATTATATATTTTGATCATTTTTAAAAATAAGCACATCAAAATTATCTTTACAATATTTTTCTCATTGAAACCGGAACTGAAATCGGAAGAAATTTATATTTTTATCTGGATTTTTTAGATATGCCAATTTCTCTCAATGTCTTGAATGAAAAAAATATCGTCCAACTTCAAGAATCGGTAACTTTTAAACCATATTGATCCAAAATTATACCACGTCCCTGTTCACTCGTCTGTAAAAGTAACTTTTTGCCGTGATAAAAACGGCAAATTAAAAATTAATTACAGTTGGTTGATTTACAGTAGGGTGGAAGTCTGGGAGGGGAGATAAGGGAAAATTAATTCAGCTTGATAGGATGGCGGAGAGTTAGTCCTTTGTTCTTCTGATTTAATGAAGAAGGGCATTAGCAGGGGACCATGAAGTGAAAAATATTGCCTACATCCACAGATGTAAGATATTGCCAACTAGTATGGCATACATTCACTAGTTTTAAACTATTGCCAACTAGTATTGCTTACATCCACAGATATAAACAATTGCCAACTAGTATTGCGTACATTCACTAAATTTAAATCATTGCCAACTTACTAGTTGGCACTACTTTGCCAACTAGTAACTAGTATGGTTGGCACGCAATACTTTGCGTGCCTCCACAGATGAAAACTAATTCCAACTAGTATTGCCTGCATACACAAATATAGACTATTGCCAACTATTATTGTGCACATCCAGAGATATAAACTATTCAACTTGTACTGCCTACACGATAAACTGATATATCGTCTTCATTTATAGATATAAAACTTCGTCAAGTAGTATTACGTACATCTACAGATATAAACTATCGTCAAGCGGTATTGCACACATCCACAGGTATAGACATATAGATATCCAACCTAATGACACCAAAATTATGAAAAACGGTTAATAAGCAACTAAACCATGTTTGAATTTATCTAACAAGGCAGCGTAATTATTGGTATATTTGAGCGCATGGCTCAGACCAACAATTTTCCTCCAAAATATGTTGCCTAGTTAGGTAAATTCAACCATAACTGAGTTGTTAATATTCCATTTTATATTTTATTTATTGACTTAAGCTTTTTGTCCGGCAACCTTTCTCTTTGTTTTACATTGCTTTTGTTGGGAAGTGGCGAAAACGCCATACGATAATAATAATAAGAACTGAGTTGTTTATTAATCGATTTTTATAATTTTGGTATCATTTGATTGGGCATTGAGTTTTCTTAAGAATTGTTATCCGTTATATTTGTTTGTAAAACGTACCCTTTTTCGTTATTTCAATTTAAAGATTTTCAACTCTTGCCATTTTGAAATTTACTATTCGATTATGCCGATTTTTTTTAACTAACCTTTACTAATTATAGGTACATAACAAGCTTAAAAAAATCTATTTCAAAACTTGGAGATAAAAAAAATTGGTGAAAAATACGAAATGCCGGATGTCTGGGTAAATGCATTGTAGGATATACCTTCATATCAATTTTGTTCTTAGTTCGGAAGTAATTACTTTTCATGAAATCCTGGGAAGTAATTAACCTTGTTAATGGACACCCTTGACTGCCCGAAACGTTATCAGGTTATGCAGCAGAACAAAAAAAACAAACAATATCCTTATTGGTATGGTCTATCTCGCTTCGGTTTCCATCTGACGGTCTGTACGGTCTGACGGAAGGTACGCATTTTTCACATAATCCATCATAACTTTAATACCACTTGACGTGCCAAAATTAAGTTTTAATCATGCATGATGACGCATGTATATATCGACCGTATATATGATCCGCTCTTACTGAAATTTGGTACAGACATGTAAAATGGTATTCACTCGGACGAGTTCGAAAACCAGCCCGAATTTGACCACCGAAAGGGGGCTAAAGGGGGATAAATCACCCAAAAAATGTTTTTTTGTTTTTTCGCATAGAAAAATTAAAATAATTCTTTTATGTAAGCACCATTGAATTCAGATCGACATACAAAAATTATTACTCAGAATCATTTCTCTACATCCACTGGTTACCAAGATATTGAAAGTGTAAACACAGTACGTTGCTCAAATGTTAACCTTATGGGGAAGAAGTAAAATTCTATATTTCGATTATTAATTAACATATCTTAGTAAAACTTGGTTTGTGGCTTCTTATAGAAGAGATCTAATGTATATTAGAGTAAAATCCCCGATGTATACATTTTTGTGGCAGCAAACCTAACCTGTAAACATATCATCCTTGTGGGAAATGAAAAAATTTTATAGTTTTCTTCTCAAAACATATCATGATAAAATTTGGTTTATGGCTTCTTCTAGTTCAGATCTACTAAAGATTTAATTATAACCACCCAGTTTAACCTACATAATGCAGCAAACCTGCATACTCATTTCCCATGTTATTCTTATGGAGCTGACATACCTCTGAAAAAAATGTCATACCTCGTTAAGATGGATTGATATATGTTTCTACGCATTTTAGATTCGCTGAGTGTGCAGGTCTGATGCAACTGGGGTATTTTGATATTAGTCAATTTGACTGGGCTGATTGGACAATGGAAACCCATAAAAAATACTGCTTAGGTAAAAGTTTGTTGAACCGATCTTTTATTGATCCGTGCTTTCGAAATAAGAAAGAAAATGGATCGAAATAAATAAGACTGACCATCCTCCTCTTATGGTATGGGCAGTTTTTGGTGAAGCAGGCGCTTAAAGTACTTATGTCTCCCATCGACTTCTTTGTGTAACTTAATATAAGGCCTTGATAATCCTTAACAAAAGGTCACTGATGTAAAATATCATTCGCGGCCCAAAGACTCTAAAATGTCTGCTTAAAGGAACTTTTCAAAATCAATAATGTCAAGCTCTGTATAAAGAGAGGACAGTTGTATTCTTTTCGCAATCATATCACCGCTGTAAAAGGATTATGTAGTTAAACTACTAATTTAATTAATTAACTGTTAATGAATGAATATTTATAAAACGATACTTAAAGAAATAGATTTCTCTCAAGTCCTAACGAGTAATCCTTTTGAGCTTAAACAATTATTTAACCTAATTTTGAATTGATAGATGAAAAATTAAGACCATTCGCTTTTTGTCACAAAATAATAAAAACTGCATTGAAGCAGTACAACGAAAGTCTTCCAGGGGTTGATTTTTGGTGGATAAAAACCTCCAATTGAACAAAGTATTCATTTCATGGACAATTAAAGTCTCTTAAACTTATTCGATAACGGGGTTCAAGCTCTATAAAGAGAGATTGAGTTTACTGTCAGTTTTAAAACGAACGTAATTCTGGCAACTACCAACTTTAAAACGTTATACCTTTTTTGCTCTAAATGTATTGGTTTAGTACTTTAAGTTATTTTGCTTAAACTCTACTAAAAACCTTTCTGAAGCACTTAACAGTGCTGCAAATGTGAAAGGGTTAGAGTATTTCAAGAAACTGAGCTCAAACTGTTCATAACTAAGCACGTTTTTGAAAATCAACAAAAAGACTTTTGTTTATAATCAATCATAGATGAAGTAAAAAAGCTTCAAGACGTAAAACGGTTGTATTTACTCCCTGAAAACATGTAATGACAACGATATTGATTATTGTAACACATGACAAAAAAAATCTAAAGCACAGTCAAAGTCAAAGGATGGATTGCTAATTGCTGTTAAGCTCAATAATAAAATGAAAAATATCAAAATAACATAATAACAAGAAAGTAGCAAAATTCAATGGTACAACTTATTTCTTTTTTTTCAATTAAAATCATCTTAAGCCTAGCTAAAGTTTTTAGAAAACACGATAAATACGTTCTAGTAAACTATTAAATTTACTAGAACGTATTTATCATGTTTTCTAAAACTTTAAAGTAAATTACAACTTTATACTTCTTTGACATGTTGTTAAAGAATGCCTAATATAGTACAGTTTTCGTTATACTGCTTCAAAAACAGATGTTTTTAATGCATGTTTTCCGGACCTAAATACACTATTTTTATTCCTAGGAATTAAACGCTGATGTACTCGATACCAGCTGACTCTTTATAGTCCTAGGACTATAAAAGTCAAAAAGTGCCGAGTACGTCGTAATAATCGAATAATATTCATTCGATTACAAATGATCGAAACATTCATCGTTATTATAGAAACATTCATTGTTGTCAGTTTAATCAATTTGTGAAACTCGCTCATTTCACCAATCGATTATTACATGCGTTCGATACGTCGATAGTTGTTCATTGTTGTCAGTCTACCCTAACACAAATGAAACAGACAATCAGCTGATTGCTTCAAATAGTGAGAACAAGACGGTGGCATCCTTTGAAAGCATCTTTAAAGGTAAACAAGCTGTAACTTTTTGGTTTTCTTAAGTAGTTTACGTATTGTATTGAGCAATATAACGAAAAATACAGTTCATCACACGGACCTAAAGCTGCTTTTTGTTACTCGGTCATTTGTCAACCTCGGCTTACAGCCTCGGTTGTAAAACTTGACCTTGTACGAAAAGCATCACCTTAGGTCCTTGTAATGAAATATACTATTACTTCCGGTAAAACTTCGTTGACTGAGGTATTGAAATAATAATTATTATTATTAATGGTATTGTAAAATATAATAATAAAGAGTACAAGGTAAAGACGAGTTCTCTATTTGACCTGTCCCTTTTAAAGAGATTCATAAGGACTTACGTTTCCCCTTAAAAGTAGCCTTTTCAGCTGTATGAAAGGGTTTCCAGACAGTTCTAAATGAATGACACGAGTCTTTACTGTTGATATTTATGATTCCTCTGAGTTCAACTGGGGTCTTTTGAAGCGTACGTCAAATTTAGCTTGAAAAATAAGTAGTAAAGCTTAAAAAATATACCGGTCATCATTTAAAGTGAACCAATAGCTACTTTTTACATTAAACCTGACAATGATTTTTTTACGGGGACTTCCCTTTATTTTTATCGCTGTTTTTCTGTATAATTTAGAATCTTAAAAATATGCCTACCACTGCCCAATATTATAGGAAACTATTTTTTGTTTGCTTTTAGAATCTGCAGATTATTTTAGGACATTTTCATGTTTGATACCTTTCATACACCTATTGGCTGCGGAGTATAACAGCTTAAAGGTTAATTTCCTCCCTTTAAATAAGCTAAAAGGCAAAATGTTGCAGCATGTCTCACCGTTTCACATACTTCTTATCAGGAAATTTTAACACCTGTTTTTATGGCGTATTTTAATATCTCACGCGTAGTTTTAGGATCCTTTTATTTCCAAACATTTTTCCTGGACCAAATGGTTAAGGGGATATCAACGGTTAAAGTACGAGTTTAAGAAAGACGTGCATTGTGATAACCAAGACATATTTTTTAGTCGAGATTCACTCGTAGAAACGAATGAACTTGAATATACTTAAGCTCCATAAATAATGCATAGGACTGCAGTTAAAATCTACAGACAGTTAAAAATTACCCAATCATTTAAAATGGAGGAAAATCAAACTTCTTCACCTTAACCATTGGGCTTAGGAAAAATTGTCAAAGAATAAAAGGATCTTAAAACTAAGCGTAAAATTCAAATACGCCATAAAATTTAGAGTTTTCCATTAGAATAATCTTGGTTGCCCACCGTATTGAAAAAATAGGCCATTTACATGAAAATAGAATAAATATTTTTGACTTTCTTAAAAAAGGAGGCGTAGCCCTCTATTTAAAGTTTTCTCTAGACCTAATAATTACTGTAATGCCGAGTGGCACAGTTAAGTTGGACACCCTATACCTGTGACGAATTGACTGATTATATTAGCAATAAATATACTATTTGAGAAAGTGTTGTCTAGCGGCATTACTATATTAACAATTGTTATTTGATAGGCAAAAATTTAAAAAATCTTACATCTTTATTATAACGAGCGGAGTGCATCTTGGCTGCATTGTTTTGGGTGGTAAGTATGATGTATTTCCTAGGTTCAAGATTTCTTCATCCACTTGGATCTTTAGTTTTCTTTCTAGTTCATATCGTATACGAACCAGTCTTTATAAAGTTGAAGGCATCCTCAGGGTTTAGCTATATGGAACTCGCTCTTTAACATCGCCCTGCAGTCATTATCTCGCCCTTTTCACCCGTTGCAGCACTTTCCTCTGTAATGGGGGTCTTTTTGTCGGGCGCGATTATAAGTTTCTGTGTGAAGCGAATGTATTAAAGCCGGTGTAAAGCAATGCGTTGATACCGTAGCTATGTTTTATTTACAACTATGATTTTTGGGAATCATAAAGTACTTTTCGTTATACTGCTTCAAAAACAGATGTTTTTAATGCATGTCCGGACCTAAATACACTCTTTTTATTCCTAGGAATGAAAAGCTGATGTGCTCGATACCAGCTGACTCTTTTTAGTCCTAGGACTAAAAAAGTCAAAAAATGCCGAGTACGTCGTAATAATCGAACAATATTCATTCGATTACAAATAATCGAAACATTCATCGTTATTATCGAAACATTCATTGTTGTCAGTTTGATCAGTTTGTGAAACTCGCTCATTTTACCAATCGATTAATACGTCGATAGTGGTTCGTTGTTGTCAGTCTACCCTAACACAAATGAAACAGACAATCAGCTGATTGCTTAAAATAGCAAGAACAAGATGGCGGCATCGATTGAAGGCATCTTTAAAGGTAAACAAGCTGCAACATTTTGGTTTTCTTCTGTAGTTTACGTATTGTATTGAGCAATATAACGAAAAATATAGTTCATCACACGGACCTAAAGCTGCTTTTCGTTACTCGGTCATTTTTCAGCCTCGGCTTACAGCCTCGGTTGTAAAACTTGACCTTGTACGAAAAGCGTCACTTTAGGTCCTTGTAATAAAATATACTATATAATCATGAAGTACTTATTAAGGTACGGTAAAAATAGGCACTTGAGAAAACATGTTTTATGTTAATATAGCATATTTTATAAGGAATGCATGCATGTGATAGCCAAGTTTATTTATTTTTTGATTCACATAAAATATCATGAAACATTTTGAAACATTTAATCATTTTTATATCTTTCAAACTTATTTCCTTAAATTTTTCTAATCCACAACTAATTTCTGAAGCGAGTTTGAATCTTTTTATTTTTATTTTTATTCTGTATGTCTGATTTTTCTTGTTCCTGTAGATCTGTTTTTATTTCATTGGCTATATTTGAAAAATATTTATTTAGGTGTTGGCAGTTTATTTGTGTACCTTCATCTAAGTTTCTGTTTATATTTAGTTTTATGTTTTTCTGAGTGATGTGTGATTTTCCACGGAATTGGTTTACTATATCCTAGACTGTTTTCTGTTTATTTTCTGTATTTGTGATTTTCTGATTTAGGTGGTTGACTTTATTTTATTTACTGTTTCCCCATATATCTGCAGTGGCTTTGTACGAGGTTGCACCTAGTAATCCTCCCCCAGTTCCGACCCCTCCACAAGGCCTGTTTTACTGTGATAGAGCACCTCTCCCTACAACCCCCTCTCACTCAAACACACAGTTAAGGTACTTGGGACATTTTGTGGTCTATTTTACGAAGATCCAAAACAAAAAGAGATGGGAGGGTTTTTCTTCTAGGGTGTAGTTAGATATGATAGAGCATTGCAGTCACTAAGAGGTCTGAAATATAAACAATATTGTGTTTTGTTTGTGGTTAAAAACCTGTTAAAATGTTCAATGTTTAAATTATTAGAGCCTTATATTTGAACGTTCATTTAGATGTTTAATCAATATATATATAAGAAGATTTGTGTGTTGGTATATTTTGGGCTACAGCCAAAACTACATGTTGTAGACACTTAATCTCGGTGTCAAATTAAAGCTTCGAATCTCATGATGTGCACTATCGTAGTTTGGTTTTGATATCTTTAAGGGCTTAGGCCCAAAATCGTCCTAAAGGGACCCATGTCAGGGATTTTGGCTGTGCTTTGAATTGTTGCTATGGTTACCATTAGAAATAGCTACTATGGTTACGAACAGAATGCAGCTCTAAGAAACAACAAGAATACGAGAAGAAAAAATAATCACCCGGGCAAAGCCGGGGTTATCAGCTAGTTTTTATATAGAAATTTAGTGCTAAAATCTTCCAAGATTCAAATTGAATAAGTGAACCATTTAAAACTGTCCACTTCAATGGTTGTCAGAGTTAATAAAACGCGAACACGCACATAATTTACGATAAGTTTTACACAAAACACATTCATACAGTACATTAACATTTAGGACCATGCTCACGCACAAAACACTTGGTAACTTGTACTTTCGGAGGAGCGATACGCGATACCGCACTAGGTTGTAGAATTCATACAATTGGACACCTTTGGCTACCGTAAAAGGTAAATACTATTGAACGACCGTATTTGTAAGGAATTTTTTTCACCTCCCCATTCATAAAAAAATGTTTATGACGGTTATATCTTGACACGATGTATATCTTGATGTTTTAAAGGGTCAATAATAATGATATTTTAGTATACTTCAGAAAAAAAAACTAAATTTAAAGTAATTATCACCGAAATTGAACCAGTGAAATGTCCTCTTAATATTTCCCATTACCAAACGCGTGTAAATGGTTAAAGATGCCTATATTACTTGTAGCTCAAGATAAAATTTGACAGAGTACGAGGACTTATCATATACTACTTGTAGTTTAAAAGTAACATAAACTGCAGTTTTAAATGTAAGTTAAAAGTTATGTTTTCATGTCCATCCACTACTGTATTTTTTCCTACGTTTACAGATTAAGTGGGGCCTGAAGATAAAACGAACACCTGGATCATTTATTTGAATCATTACATATTATTGTTACTAAACAATAATAATAAGAATCAATAGGAAATGTAAAAAAAGTTCTAAAAAATGTTCTATGTGGAAATGTTTTCTTGTATCGCTGTAAGAATTTGTAACAACAAATCGCTGAAATATTGTTATTTATATTTGTAATAAAAGAAATAGCATCTGAACGTAAACTTTTTGTAAAACAAAATTTGGAAAGAGCATATCCTCTAGCCTGCCTAGTCTCTGAAAGAAAATGGTTAAATCTTTCTAAATCTACCAGTTACGCATTTTAGAGCCAAACAAAGTGGAGGATCGATAATTCCCAAAGCCGTCCTAACTGCGTAGAATTAAACTGAATCCAACTTTGTGGCCAGATTCAATTATACTTTGTTTTATCTCTGACTTCAATACAAGGACATTTGAATTCAACTCTCTTTCACATTCATTGTAAACCGTCTTCTGGACTGTTCTTCATTTGATCTCTTCCATAAATAGTTTCATTCGTTTAACACATAGTAATAGTACATGTTTCATAATCGCGTTGAATTTTTTTGCCAAGTGGAAAATACCAAAATTACTAACGCAGAAATCAACCGCAAACGTAAAAGTTTAATACTCCTAACAACACCTCCTTGTAAAAATACAAATACCAATTTTGAATAGGTGTCTCATGTAGATAGTACACACACTATACTTTTACCCTGTATATCGTTTTGTTTAAGGGGCCAATAATAATTATTTAGCATGCCTCAGAGAAAATGAGTTGGAATTAACGTTAAAAATAAGATACTGTTTTGGACTGTAGATAAAACGTTTTTCTAAGAAATGACTGTCCCTGCACTGAAGTGCAAAATTGACTTTGAAGTGAAAACAACAAGGTTCAAAATCCGTTATCTGTTCACAACTGTATAGAGTAATGTAACAAATTAATTGGACGTGTAGGTAACTAGAGATGCAAAAGACCAATAATAGAAACAAATTTTATTCAAATACGGTTTCTGATTTCACATCCGAGTGTTATACAGGGTGTTTTTTTTAAACGCAACCCATTTTTAAGATTGAATAATGCACATATGAATATGAAATGAATATTGTTTCATTAATCTTTACATTTGATAGAACCTATTATTTAAGTTTTATCACATTTGGATTACATTATTTGCTCAAACAGTCCGCCATTGGCATTTGTATAAAGTTATGCTCATTGAATCAAATTCCCGAACACGTGTTGCAAGGTGCCTCTTTGAATTTCTTGCATTAAATTTGTTATGTTTGTTATAAGGTGCTGAATATCCTGTGAATTGTTTTCATGGGCCTTACTTTTTATGTATCCCCAATTAAAATAATATAGAGGGGTCAAATCCGGCGATCTTGTGAGGAAATAATCCTTTACCGATAAAATCAAGTTTTGGGTTGCGTTTTTAATGTGTGTGTCTTTAAGCACAATAACTCGCGTAAAAATAGTCAGATCTGAATGAAATTTGCCACAGACATGTAAAGTAGTAATTATCCTACGAAAACAATTCACAAGATATTCATCACCTCAAAAAACATAAAAAAATTAATGAAAAAATGTATAGAGGCACCTCAAAAGTCCCTCAAAAAATGAAAAACATAAAATTTAATGAAAAATGTATAGCAACACAAGTTTGGGAATTTGATGGAGAGAGCATAACTTCATACAAACGCCTCTGGCGGAATTTTTGAGCACATAGGTAAACTAAATGTGATCAAACTTAAATAATTGATTGTATTAAACGTAAAGATTCATAACACAATACTTATTTCATACCTATATGTGCATTATTCAATCTTAAAAATGGGTTGCGTTTTAAAAAAAACACCCTGTATTATGAGCCGTTATCTTATCTCACGTCGACACTACTTATAGTAATGTTGACATGAGAGATGAGGTTATGTTGAGGTTAGGTTAGGTTAGAATCGAATCTAATCCTATTTTAGGACTTCTAAAACCATTGTGTGAGTAAATGTACGTACATGTAAATTAATCAGTAAGTATTTTTCATTAATGCCTGACTGTCAAAGTTCCTTTAAGAACTTCATAGTTCTAACTCTTGGCCGAGGCATGAAAGAATAATGATTTTGTTTTACTCTTGCACCCTGGTTGAGAGCAATTCTTTAGGACCATTTCTACACAAATGGGGTTTCTAGACAAGAATCTGTTTTATATCGGATAATGATAATTATACATAGTTTATTCATAACAGATCTTGGTAGGACATACTTCAAATCAGAAGACATTGATTATTTTACCCAGTTAAGTCGATTACTTTACATCCCATTATTTACTTTTTAAGTTCTGTGTGAGCTAGTTTAACCTTACCTCCTCAACAAAGCAAAGGAGTAAATTTGGTTGGTGTTATTAATGTTTTTCATAGATTTATTTTAAGAGTAGTATAGCTATATCTATGTATAATTTGCAGGAAACTCTCTGTTTGTCTGCTTTGGAAACCGCCCGTCGCGTCTACGTAGGCTCCCCTCAGTAAATAAACATCTACCTTTATAAATTATGCAACCCTCCCCTTAGGTTGAAGGGTTTGGTAGGGCTGTAATATATTCATGTATTCTATTTATGATAAGGTCAAATAAATTATAGATTTTACATTTTAAACATTAATAATGTTTGCTATTCCTATTTACTATAATATCAAACAAAAGTATCTTACATATAAAATACTTGTGAATACGAATCCTTTTTTCTTAATCGATCAGGTGGATGACTTACACAAAAATAAACACTTAAAAAAACTTAAAAAACTAAAACACTTAATAAAAAAACACTTAAGAAACTAAAACACTAAAATGCTATTGGGGTTCTTCTGTATCACAATTACCTAAATATGTTCTGATGGAGACCTTTGCTGTAATATCACTCTTTATTCTTAAAAAGAGTGTGTTTTTGTGTTTAAAATATACATACCTCTTGTGGGTCTGAACCACTTAAGAAGATGAAGATTGTATTCATTCAAACAGATCACTTCTTTATTTGAAATTCATCGTTGGTGATGATGAGTTAACGTTTTAATTTTGATTTTCCAAACGTTATAGCCATCACGTTCGGAAAAATTCAAAAATCCCGTAAAAAAAGTTGATAAAAAAAGTTATTAAAAAAAGTTTCACGACGTTTTGGGACTTGGGATCTGACCCCGTCTTCAATTGGACGGGGTCAGATCCCATCAGATCCCATATTATTCATTGGAAAGGATCCTAGAACATAAGGAGATTAGTAACACACAATCAGGAAGACCGAGACAAAACACATACATAAAATAGAAAACTGTAAAATCAGTCAAAAACGCAAATACTGAAAACAACACTAACATGTGTTATTCTTTATGTTCTGATCCAAGTTCTCTTCCACCTTCCATAGAAATCAGAGATTTTACCAATCAGTGTACGTCCTCACCTAACCGAAGCCGAGCTGAGACTTTCTTTTCTTTTCATAATTACTGTTTTTGACTTTTTTGCATTTACCTGTTTTGACTGTGTTTTTCTTCCAGTCCTCCTAGTTGTGTGTTACTAATCTTGTCATGTTTTGGAATCCTTACGCCTTAAGACGGAGTTAGATCCCAAGTCGTGAAACTTAATTTTACTAATCAGTGCCAGATAATGTTGAACAAGAAGTGCGTTGTCATTCACTTTCTTTGGATGAAAAAGGTTAAACCTGAGGCTATCGATTAATTGGGAATTGTGTTTAGTTTATGGAAAAATGATTAGCGACAGTGAAGTAAGAAAGTAGCACAGTTTTCTTTAAGAAAATCGTACCATTGTTTGAAATTGTTGAATTGTACCGGATGTGAATTGTACCATTGTTGAATCGTACCGGATGTGGAAAGCGATGATCTCATTGTCAAAATTATTTGGAACATGATGGAAAATTCACTATTACTTCATATCTGAGTGTTTCTCTTAAATAAATGTATAAGCCCTTCTTAGAGATCGGGTTTGAATTTTTGTTTTTACAATTTTAAGCGAGATATGACATATCTCCATAAAAATAACATTGCCATAAAAATAACATTGGGAATGAATATGCGAGTAGCATTTGCATGCAAGTGCATCTCCAGGCACATTTGCATGCAAGTAACGTTATCTGTTGGTTTTCTACAAACATGTGATTTTTTATTCAATATCCACTATGCCGAACTAAAAGAAGCCATAGTTTTATCAAGATATGATAAGAAACAAGTACGATACAGCTAAGCAATTATTTTTCCTATAAGGATAACATGATGAATGAGTACGTAAGTTTGCTGCAAGTAAAATGTAAAAATTTAACATTTTTTGCTGATATATTAAATGTTAAATCCACGTAGCAAGTTATATTAGGGTTTGTTGCGAAATGATTGAGATAAACAGTTTTATTTATTCTTCATAGGGATATCACTAGGACAACGTACTGTGTCTACCTCTAACGATATCTCGGTGACCAATGGACATAAAGCAAAGATTCAATAAACTAAATTATTTGCTTTTAGGGGCTGAATTCGATGGCAATTTATTTTTTTGCTTGAAAAATCTAAAAATCCCGTTTTCGGTTGTGCATCTCCCTTTACTCACCCTTTTCCACAGTCCGATCGTGCTGGTTTTCGAACTCATCCCAATCAAGATTACTTTACGCATCATTGCCTAAGGCCATTATGATCGAACCAGTTTTACGAGAATTATCGTACTTTTTGACACACACACAATCTAGAAAACTAACTAAGACCTCCAAAACGAAAAGTTATCTTGGTCAAGAACAAAACCAGCACCAGGAAATTTGCTAAAAATTATAGACTGAATTTAAGCTTATTTATGAATAACCAGACAAAATGAAAAGCTCAATACTATAATTTTTAGCAAACCGGTCATTCACTTCACAGATGAAGTTTCACTTTAATTGACCATTTACTATAGCACTCACCGTATATAGTTTTCAAGCGACCGTTAGACCAAATGAACATCAGGTCTATTATCACGTATCAAGTATTACCATTCGGTTGTCCCTCGAAATGCAAGGAGGGGCAGGACGCTGTATCTCTGTGTTTATACAGTTCACCCCTGTGTTGCGACGGCCAATATTGGCCCATGGGAGACGCCATGTGACAATATTTCATGTGGATATCGTTCAGGAATCCTACTTCTTCTTTTCTTGATACAAGTGTATCTTGAATCCCAATTTTCTTATAAAGTAGGTAATCGAACCCTATATACGGAACGGAAAAGTTGTAAACATTTTTAATTTTGTTTTTTACTCATTTTTACAGTATTAGATTACGAGAAGGAAAAAAGTGACTATACTCGGCATTAAGAAATCGTGATACTCAGAACTTAAACAGCTGGCCATTTATCCATGGTATAACATAAAAAAGCCAGCTGTTTTGGAGTTATGAACTTTGCAATTTCGTGACGCCTTGTATAATAAATTCGTATGTGATTGGTAAACAAGCCCTTATATCTTATAAGATACTATCTATAAATTATGTTCCAATGTCCCTACCTAATTCAAATTACTTGCCGTATCATTTTAATCCACCGGTTCGATTCTTTTCATTAAATGCCATCATTTTCAATAAATTATTTACTTTCGATTTCTGGCTTATTTAAGGTTTTGTCATAATAACCACTATACATTTATTTTCAAAACTCCACTTGAATAGTCGACTGGTAATTTCACCGATCAAAACCCCCTTCCAACCCATCATCAACCTCTTTCAACCCATCCTTCGCGTCTACTAGACCATCTTCAACATCTTCACCCAACCTCATACTCTTCCGTCCCACCCTCATCCTTTCACCCCATCCGCAACCTCTTTCAACCCATCCTCAACCTGTTTCCCCCCATCCTCAACCCCTTCCATCCCATTTTTAACCTCTTCCTTCCTATTCTCAACATCTTCAACCCTTCGAAAACCAGCCCAATCGTACTGTGCAAAAGGGTGAATAAAGGGAGGCAAAAAACCAAAAACGGGATTTTTGGATTTTTCAAGCAGAAAAATAAATTGCCATTGAATTCAGGCTCAAAAAATAAAAGATTTAGTTTTAAGAATTCAAAATTTAGGTTAATTTTATCCAAATACAGTTCGCGCATTATATCTCCGGCTATGACTGAGTCAGCTGATTGTAAGGTGCGGGGGGGAAAGGGGGTACTTTTCTGAAAACATTTTCTAAAACACCGCTGCTTTTAAATGTTTTGTTTACCAATATCATATGTTAAAAGTATCATATGACATGGTTAGTAGCATAGTAATCAGCCGGAGATATAATGCGCGAACTGTAATTAACTTAAATTTTGGTTAAAATTTGGGTAAATATTAAGGTCCCAATGCAAGTTTGCTTAGCTTGTTACTAAAGCAAATGGGAGCCCGTGGGTGGGGGGGCTAAGCGGGGGTCGGTAGTTTGTTTATATGTCGAGATATAGCCTATCATGGATTTTATCAAATAATATGTATACACTTAAAATGTATTCGGTTATTGGAAGGTTACGGAAGATACACAAAAAAATTTGAACACTTCCATTAATAGTTTTATCAAGCGATACAACTACAATTAATCGACTTAGAGTGTCCTAGTTTAAAAGTTATTTAAAAGAATAATCTCTAGAATATTATTGGATATCTACTGTATTACATTTTTGTTCTTCCTTTCTTGCAACACCAAGCACTGTTCACTGGATTAGACAACCAATGGCAGTCCCCATAATAATCTTTATGATGAGAGATAATGAAAAAAAGGGTAATGCTAATGAAAGGAAGCGTGTTATTATTAATGTGAAACAGCTCTCCCCTCTCAACGCTGTATCTTCGAAATTAATTCCAGTGGTCGTTGGAATTTGAATCTACCGTTTGCATTAGTCAAGGGAGAACCGTATGTTACTTGCAGAATTTCTCCTTGGTTGAACCAGAATTTATGACAGACTAAAACATTGGTTAATTTTTAATTTACTACTACAGGGTTTTTTACGCAACCCAAAACTTGATTTGATCAGTAAAGGATTATTCCCCCAAGATCTCCGGATTTGACCCCATTATATATTTTTTTAAGGATACATAAAAAGTAAGTCCTATAAAACAAATCACAGGATATTCAGCACTTCAAAACAAACATAACAAATTCAATGCAAGAAATCCAAAGAGGTACCTTGCAACACGTGTTCGGGGATTTGATGGAGAGAGCATACTTTATACAAATGCCAATGGTGGATTATTTGAACACATAATGTAAACTAAATGTGATCAAACGTAAATAATAGGTTGTATAAAATGTAGAGATTAACAAAACAATACTCATTTCTATTCAATCTTAAAATGGGTTGCGTTAAAAAAAAGAAAAACACCCTGTATATTTCTGATTTTATTCAGAATATTTTTAAAGGTTTGTTAGTTGAGGTCCCTATCTTTGATATACTAAGAACTGGAACAAGCAAACGCCTTAACTATGCATTTTATATTTTCATTTTAACATTCTTACAACATATATCTTTATCTTACAAATGTGATGAGTATTTTACACCTTAAAATCTGTTATACACGCTGAAAATATTTATTCTAACATTCGAGTAACTGTAATTTTTCTTTCACAATCATAATTCAAATTTGGGTAACTACAAATATAAGACGATAAACTCTGTAAGTAGTACAGTGAATGCATTTTGTAATATGTTTCACTGAGTATGCAGATCTGCTGCAACGGGGGTATTTATGTAATCCTCATTACGTTGCATAAAGCTCTGTAGACTTGATGTCTGGAGAGTTGTTTTTAATTCCTTAATTACAAAAAGAAAAAAAACTAAATTAGATAACTTTAAATTTTAAATTCATATATTTCATAGTGCGCTATTTCATCTAAAATGAGTGTTATTTTTTTCGAAAAAAAACGAAACTCATTTTGGTCACGTGTTCGGTTTAAAACTTTTCTAAATGGAGAATAAAAAGAATTTTCTACACCATCACCTTTGTGGATTAAACTAAAAACACCCTTACAATAAAAGTTATAGGAGATCTGCAATATACACGGTTGTCAAAACGCCATCTACAACAGTGAAATGTACAAAAGTGTCGGAAGATAATAATGGTAGATTAATGTGTACAAAAAATGTACAAATGTACGGAAATATAAAATTTAAGAGTTTTAGGTAGTAATTCAGTGCGTCAATTGATTATAGCTTAGTTTTTATATTTCTGTGGCAGCAAACTTGCGTAGTCATTTCCCATGTAACCGTTATGGAAAATATTGAAGTATGCTTATCCATGGATCTACTTGATTTTAATTTACATGAAGTTTTTCCGGCTCAATTATTTACACGTGTGAGATTCACCGAGTATGTAGGTCTGCTGAAACGGGGTATTTGATACTGCATGGGGTCCAATGATCTAACGCATAGCGCAGCTAGAAGTTTCACTATGCGTTAGCTGATTGACAACATGCATTATCAAAAACAGCGTAGCATGACTCGCCTGTCTACAATGTGTTCACCCTTACATTAACATTATTTGCCTGTCGTGTTCAAACCGTAAATATATTATGCAAAGATTTAATATGAAAACGAAATTAAGTTTGAATCCTTTTCCTTATCCTCAGGATATAACTCATGATTTTTCCTAAGTAGTTGCGTGCAAACAATAAAGATAACGATTCAAACAGTTTCTGTAATTTATTATAATGTAATTTATTATGTAATTGGCCATTTCTCGTAAAAATACTCACATCAAACAATGAAATATAATATTTTAGATTTTCTAGCAGGAATAGCCTACTGTAAAAGATTTTAAATTGAGCTCTTGGGTCCAATTTGTTTGAATGGTCTTTCGCGGGCAATTAACTTAAGTGAAATACTTCTGAAGAGGTTCCCAAGCTCGCTCGGTAGTACTTCAGTCTTATTTACTATCACTATCCCAGCTACATAAAAAATTTATAGTCGTTGGAAGACTTACAGTGGATGAAGACAATTATGCCTTCGTAAGTAAACTCTAAGAAGCTAGATCTGTTAGTTTTATGAACGTTCAAACTTTAACGATTATTTAAATAGCTATACTGTAAGTTCAATTGCAAAATCATAAATAAAAATGTCATTTAAGGTCTGGCATTAGCAGGTTATTTTGTTTTACATGCTTAACATTACAGTGTTAGTTGTTTATTTTTAATACTACAGAATTTCCCAAACAGGCATACGCCTTGGGAACACAATTTCTCTCAGTACATAAAAAAAATTTAATGATACAATGATTTGGCAGTAATGATAGCGAATTTCCCCCTGTAGGGTAGTTGCTATTACCGGAGCATGTTGATACTTAAGATAAAGATCACCGAAATGAAAAAATGAAATGAAATGAAACGTTTATTCTCCCATTAGATACAACAATTATTTGGCAACCATATAATATTGAATTTTTATTAACATTAATTTAAGCTATTAAAACAAGGAAGGGCTTACATGGGGAGATGCCTGTGCGTAAGCCCGAGTTGCTATCAGTTAAAGGTGGCTAGAAAAATGATAAAGGGTAATTGGAAATAAACTATTGTTGATTGGTATTAAAATGGGAATGAACGTAAGTTGATGAATGACGGATGTTGAATTGAGGTGAAATTTGATATTGGATATTAAATGAGCACTTGTTGGTTCGAGGACCACAACAGACAGTAGGCCTATTTTCATGGTAAACTGAGTTTTCTTAAGTTATGTGATGGGGTTAATTTATGGATAGTAAAATAATTCTATACTGTGCATATTCAGTCACTATTTAGTGCTAAATACGAGCATGTGATCCTACACATTATTGTATACAGAAGACTAATGAATTGTTTCCTGACTTTGTTAGGAAGAGGAAACGGTCTCTCAAATAAGTTTCTATGTTAAATATGTTTTAGAAGTTGAAAATTAATATACGCGCGTTATTAGTTTGAAAATGTTTCTTTAATTTCCTCTTAGTGATTTCTTTTTGCTATTTCCCCTGATATGACCCTGTTTAAGGGCAGGATATTGAAAAATCTTCCCTTGGGTCACAAAGTTGATATTGATCTTAACTGTCTTTCCTTACTCTTGAGTCGTGTGGGTCGGCCTTCCGCCGGTAAATACTTATCTCTTCTAGAGCTATAAATGTAAAGTAATAATTAAGGGCACAAGCTCCACTGACCAATGGCAAAACTTATAAAGCTCAGTTATTAAAATTGACTTAACAAGAAAGGCGAAATACCCAGCGTGCATGATATAGTTGCGATTTTAACTTCCCTTCCTTTAATGGAAATTTCTATTACTTAACAAACTATTTAACTCTCTACTCAAAAAGCTTACTCAGAAATATCCAAGAGTACTAAAAAACATACTCTACGTATAACATTCTCTACGAAGCTTAATAAACATTAATCTTAATGGAATTTGGAAAATAGGTATCCTAAAATCATGATATCTCCAGGTGTTTTTTCTTTGAATGCAGTATTTTGAATTATTAATATACGTCAACTGGTTGCGGAGATAATTTTCGTTTGGCGGTAAACACAATCCGTTGTCTAATATTATTCTTATGGCAAATATTTAAAAAACCGATATCTCTGTTAATTGGTAACCGATTGCGATAAAATTTGAAATGTATTTGTGGGATAATTGAAAATTAATTTTATTTTATTGTTGATTCTCTTGCTTTAAGGGAGAAAGTATGTGTCAGCTTGCTGATACCGTTTATTTTTGTTTTATATCCAGTATTTTATCACAAGCCCATATATTTCAAGTACCAAATTGTTTATAAGACATTTTTTATTAAATTTTAAGTCTATGTGATAAACTGTCAGAAAAATAATTATTAATGGGAAAGTTAGAATACAACTGCTAGATGTTTCTAAAGCTGAATGATTAGTGAATCCTTTTAATCGGGATTGTTGAAAATCTTTTTTTCAGGGTCATACAACGTAAGGAGCGGTTCATTCGATCTTATATTTACGAGAAGGGGAAAATAAAAGGGCACCTACAGGTTTTTATTTCCTTCGCTGATTTCCCAAAAGTAGTGTTTCGTCCCTTTTGCGGAGTCAATGAAACAGGGAAAGTTTATTCTGGCTCCCCTTTCTTTGACGTTAAGTATGTACTTTCTTTTTACCTAGCAAAACTTATGTATGCTGGTTTAGATGTTGCCTTGACCTGTAATTATTCAATGATGGTTTTCATTTGTTACAGATGCTTGATACATGATAAGAAAGAATTTTTAGTTGGTAAGAAATATTGTATGATTTGACTTGCGTAATGCAATTTATTGTTAAACTGGCTAAATAAATGACTTATGATGATGTTTTACAGCTTAGTTTTAATTTCTAAACAATAACGTTAGATTTTTTACGTGGAAGTCACCAAAATCCAATCATTACCTGCAATGTGAAGAATTTGGGGCTTGCAATATAAGTTGTTGCTAATATTATCTTGTTCGATTTCGTTAGATGTTTAATTTTATAATCTACATATAATAATAGTTATGTTAAGTTATTATGATAATTCTTCCAGATAAGGCAGAATAATGTGGTTCCTTTTCTTCTGTTACATAAAATAATGTAATGAAAATAATTCCTATCCAAATGCGTGCATGTAAACGAAGTTTCTTATTTTATTCCAGAAACATTTCACAGAATTTGCATAGTTTGTTTGTTAAAACAAACAACTAGATCACTCAACAAAATTTATATAAACATACATATTAAAACACCTTTATTGTTAGTTTTAATTAGGTAACCGTACGTATAATAAGAGAATTGGTAGACACGTACTTTAGTGCAAAATGCTATAGAGCAGTAGTTATTTTTGAGGGTGGAAATAGTTACTTTAAGAGTTTTCTTTGTTTTGTGTACATCTATTTTTTTATTAATTACAGTGGCAACAGTTTAATTCTTCATGCAATGTTATTGACTTAGCTATAAACCAAATCATGAAACAATGTTAAACAATCAAAACTAATTCCGTCACTAGTTTTAACCTAAACCTTTCACAGACAGATGAATTTATTGTACAAATATTAACTGATTGAACTGAACCAATGGAGGATTGATTGAACATATAATGTAAACTATATGTGATCGAACTTAAATAATAGGTTGTATGAAATGTAAAGATTAAAAAACAACGCTCATTTCATATGTGCATTATTCAATCTTAAAAAAGGGTTGCTTTAAAAAAAACCCTGTACCAAATGTGTATAGTTTCCTTGTAGACGCATTGTGACAAATACACACAATTAATTAGGTTAAGGGGCTATGTGAGTTAAAACACTCAACCTGGTCATTTAACCTGGTTAATCGTACTGATGTGGTTGTTTTGCTATTTTCCGATTTAATGCTTCGGAGAATCGAGTAAAAGCCACTCCAGTTTTCACACCCGCATTAAAAATTAAGTGAAAGGTCGGCTAAGTTGTGCAGTTTGTCTTGTCCGTCGAAAGTTCCTTCGTTCGCATGAAATATTCCTGAGCGTCTAGAAAATACGTTACACCTGGTAAATGGGTTTGCTTGCCACATTTCATTTTAGAGTAGCCTAATTTTTTCAATGTATATTGGCTTAATCAAAAATTGTTTTGTACTATAAACGGATATGTGTTTGATCGGATATGTTTTTTGAAAGTATGTTTTTTTCTGAGAAGTGTGATGAAAAGTATCGTGCGTAACTCGTGCGTTACAGCGTATGCAGTGTTTCAGTTACAAAAAGGCCATAATCTACATTTATAATGAGTATTTTTATTCACACTAAATTTATTGAGACGCGTGTATTTACTACATTTAAATTAAATTAAATTCAAATGAATTCCTTAATTCGTACAGATTTCCCTCTTCAAGTAAGTCCACAATGAATTAAATTCAACTCCTTAGCAATCAAGTATTTTGAATACTAACAGACCAACGAAAAAATGGAAAAATTAGGTGGATTAATTTCTATACATTCTGTACTTGTAACATAAATACACGAAAATACTCATTAACATCAATTTTTTCAGGTAATCCAGCATGTAATTTACGTGTTGCACAATTACGCAAACAATTTATATCAAAGGTATGTTGTTTCTAAGTCCATAATCTCAGCTGATTCATCACCAGCTGTCGACCTGTCAACATGCATTCGCTATTCGTGGTTACAAGAGAATATACTTTCTTCTGAAAAGTAGTCCTTTTAAGATGTCTGAAAGGGTTCCGTTTCGAGTAAAATATTACAGGAAACATAATGCAAAGGATGATGTAATGCTGTTTTGATACAATATGTGTACTTAAAAAATACTGTGCTTATGTTAATGTTTTCTTCGAATTTGTTCTACCTATCCAAACGTTCCACTGGATTTTTTATTGATGAACTCACACTGATATTTTTTTGTTATTGGATATGATTTTAAGTGGATATTGGACATCACCATTTGTATTTTTTCGTTAAATGAAGAATTTATGGAATCCTAGAAATATTATGTGTGTAGCTAACCTTTCCAGGGCAAAATTAAATGGTGTGCTAGGGCTTATTTATTTTAAGTCAGAATTCATGACTTAAGGTGTTTAGGATATGTGTTTTGTTTGTTTGAAATACTTAATAGGTTATGATAATAGTTATATAAGTATTAAGAGCGTAAAGAAGGTCCTTTCTTGCTTGAGCTAAAGGCTTGACGTGTAGCGGGGTGGTTTCAGCAAAAGCGAGAAAGACACTTCACTCGCAAAATACATACAAATATTTTACATCATACTGACAAAGAAACATCTGTTTTCAGTTCCTTTTTGTTGGCTCGAAAGTTACCCATTGCCGTCCTGGGCCGGATAAAACGAAAGTAAGTAAACAATCAGCTGATTTGCAGCAAACCGGCGTTTAATGCTTGTTTACTGGTTACTTTTTAGAGGAATGTAGTGGCAGCACTGCATCCGTAGCAAATGTTTGTTCTGTTTGTTATAGGTTAGGTTTGAAGGATTGAGAAACGTATGTTTAAGCAAGGACTACGTTATGATTGAAAGTTATGTTTTTTCTGAGTAGTATGATGAAAAATATCGTGCGTTACACGGCCGGAGAGTTTTACCGTACTCGCATGAAAATCATGCCATCGCAAGTATCATGCTCATCCGGGAAACAGTATTTTCTGGCCTAGTAACGCAACATACTATTCCCACGACTGCTTTTTTGACTCCCAAACAATAAATACAATCACAGTTACTCACGTCCATTGTGATAAATGCGATATTATGATTTTGAGGCTACACAGAATTCGAACTCAGTTGTACCAAAACGGGGGAAGTGCTGGAGCCATGATCGTGATTGGCTGAACAACACGATCAGAGTAACAATGCAATGCAATCAGCTGGCGAGTGATCAAGTAATCAGCTGGCGAGCGATAAAGTCTTTATCGCTCGCTCCTCAACAAACTGCTGTTTTTCGATTGGTTTTCAGAGCGTGAATTGGCAGTTACGCGTGGCTAAGGAGAAAAATATGTCGGCGCTGAAATAATGTTTCACCTATTTTATAAGGAAAATAAAATTGGAGATGACGGATATACATATATGAGTGGAGATGCCCCTACTTTGGCCTAAAAATGGGCTCTTATGGGGAGTAAATTTAACATGGGCTTTTATGGGGAGTTGATTCAACATGGGCTCTTATGGGGAGTAGATTTATCATGGGCTTTTATGGGGAGTAGATTCAACATGGGCTCTTATGGGGAATAGTTTTAACATGAGTATGGGGAGAAGATTTAACATGGGCTCTTATGGGGAGTAGATTTTACACGGGCTTTTATGGAGGAGGAGATTTCATAGTCTTATTGAGTAATAAATTGCTTGTGAATGCTATGTAATAATTTAATTTTTTTTATAAATTATAATCATTGAGTGTTTTGTTTTACCTTACAATTAATTGGTATTTTTGCCATTAGTGTTTTTGCCATAAGAACCTTTCATTTTTATTTCTTTGAATGAATTAATGTTTCGTAATGAGTAACTTTAAAGCTAGATTTATAGTAATGGGGTTTTTGGTGGACTATATTGATATAATTATTAGCTATTGTGTAGAAATATTACTATTTGAGATTAAGTTCCCTTGTTCATTGTTCGTATCCTTCCTTATATAAATTACTGTTTTGGGATTTTTTCTAAAAAAACACAATTTCTTTACCTCGGACTCATTCCCTGAGGGACTGCCAAAGATAACTTGTGCTGGGAATTCGTAAACAGTTCTATAAACTTTGTCTTGTGATTTTTTAATATCAAAACTCCCTCCTCCCCCCCCCCCCCCCGAGGGACGCATGATAGGGGCCTGGGGCGGAGCCGCGGGCGAGGCTTAATTTCTAAAACCATAGTCCGTCCTATTTTATCGTCTATTGAGTATTAAAACATTAATCAAAATATTAATGTAAATGATTAGCATACAATTACATTGATTTATGTTTAGATGTTGTGGTTGAATTATTAAAAATAATCATTGAAATATAAGCTCTAAAACCGATGTAAATTAAATTAAAGTGATCAAAATATTTTGTTAATTTTAACTAGATATAAAATAATTTAAATAAATGGTTGATTAATACTCCTTTTAGGGTATTTTATGTTTTTACTTTATAGATGTACTTTGAAGTGTTTAATATATTATATTTATTTTATTTAAGAGGACTTTGAAATAAATGTAAATGTAATACTCTTAAAACTTTACAAGGGCTTCTTCAAATACTGAAGGTGCTTTTACTATGTAATTACTAGTACTTTTTATGTAAGTACAAAATAACTACCATGTAATATTATTACATGGTATTACATGGTACGTGTGATTGTCATAAAGTTATATCGTCATAAATACAGCCGCCACCTTCAGATGAAACGTTTTGAATGGAGTTGCCATTTTTTAAGTTAGTTTCCTTAATTTGAGCGCTGGTTTCTTCTTTTTCAATAATTGTTAAATTTGTTAAACTTTTAAAATTCGCAATACGTTCCTTAACTGTTACATATCTAATAAGTTTAGGTAACCCTTCTCAATAATATTAACTTAATAGGTAAGGGGCTATTTATTAGAGTATTAGTAAGTTATATTTAAGATCTATAATAGTTTTGCATATTCAGGAACTAAAAATAAAAATACATTGAGTTGTTCTTCTAAATTTGCAAGCTACTTTATCCCTTCGAAAAAATGTGACATATGAGAGACACGTTTTCTTTTTAAGTGAACTGAAGAAAGATAAAAATATCCATACTTATGTTGCAGATTAAAGAGACGAGTTGCTCAAAAACGCGTCTAAAAATGGTAGGGGAGGAAAACTTATTTTTCATAGAAACTCATATTTGATTACTAGGCAAAACGATATTCCATTCAAATTGATTTCGTTAATACACATCCAGATTTATCAAAACCATAAATAATTTCCTGGATGACTAATGATCCAATTACCCTTCCGCTCCGAGTGCTAGGAGAGCAATAATAAGCTCAACTAATTGAGAATCCGATAATTAAAGTTGCAAAATCCACTCATATTTTCCCTGACAGCAAGTTGGTTCTTCTCATTCGTAGCTTTTTACTTTCTTCCCCCTATAAATAGAATATGGAGAAAGGATTGTTTTCGTCAAAATTTTCGAATTTGTGTTGTTAATGGAAATATTCGTTATAGTGCTCCCTGAATCAAAAAAGTGGTTTTCGGAGTGGTGTCTGTCCGTCCGTGTGGATGTATGTATGTGAGTGTGTGTGTGTATGTAAATAAAGCTAGAGACCACACCAGTGTTCCGATTTTCATGAAATGTGACATGTTGTTATAATTTGTTTGGATTACCTACAAAATCAAATCTATACTTTATTTTGACGCGAGAGAACATTAATTACTTATAAGGAAGATTTTTTTGGTGGGCAATGACAACAAAGTACTATTATACTTAATTTTGTGTTTAGCTTGTAAATAAAATGTCAGGTATTGCAATACTATCTCTACATATGTATGCACATCTTCAATTTTCTCGTTGTTTTCCTCGGGTTGTGAATCGCCACATCGTAAACATGCTTCTTATAAGTCACTTACACCGTGCAGGTTTATATTAAAAGCTTGCATTAGAGGAAATCCTTCAATTAAATATTAACCCCTTGCCTCCCTTTCCATTTCATTTGAAAAGGACGTCATGTATTTTCCCTCTCCCTTTTCAACAACGCAAGAAATATATTAAAAGAGGAAAATGCCAATTGTATGCTTAAAAGCCAATGATCCATGGGAATGAGAGTTACAAAAGGAGAAATTAAATTTCCTGATTAGTTCGAAAAACTGGAAAAATACCTTATTAATCAATTGATTGATTCAAAATTTACTTTTTGTTATTGAGGCTCTTACTTCAATTCTTTAAGGTAATGTATTAGATTATCAGACTATGTGTGTGACTAGTCAAAATGTTTTGCTTGGATAATTTGTGTTATGAGACAAACTCTGACTACAGCCCTGCTATGAATTACATTGATAACCCTTAATTGTTATTAATTTTTTGTTGATTTGTTGTTGGTTTTGTATTCAGTATTGCATAGTTGCTTAAACGCCATAAATTTTGTTATATACCGATTTCCCAAGTTTTTTCTTGCACTTTTTTCTAGCCTCCAGTGACTGCTTGTTTCATAAAAATTATTTGATATTGCAAAACAGTTTTCTCGCCAATTCGCCTTAAATGTAAAAATTGACTGAAATTAATTTACATATTATGAAATAGCTAAAGTGTATTTCACTGTACATTGATATGTCCTACTATACATTTGTACCAAAAGGAAAAATGTGATTTGATTTCATTTTACCGCATTTACTCTTGTCGCCTTTTTCCAAGATGGGAGATGTTGCACCAAGGTACCAAAAGATAACCATTTAGTTATAAGGTATACCCTATATATCACATATTAACGCGATAAAATTATTTGAAGAATAAACCTGGGTTACAGATAAATTTATATTTGGCGGCCGGACTAAATTCAACTTGTTTGAATACCTACCCCGAACAAAGGGTGGCTTTTTCCTCAGGCGAAAAGCACAAAACATCGACGACATATGCCTTTTGATTCTAAAGCCATTCCAAACATGTTGTCCAAATTTCGAGTCAATCGGTTTGGTTTTACAGAATTTATTTGTCCTCTGTAAATATTCCAGAGCCAGAACATATTATCCTCTGGACTTGTAATTTATAAAAAATACTAGAAAGACAGTTGATGATAAAACTTTGGCAAGCAATTTATACTTCTAATGAACTTGTAAGTTGTCATCAACAAGTAGGCCTACGATTAATTAAAAGGTAACGAAACCGAATAAACTGTTCATGAAAAAGCACAAAATGTACTTTAGCTTGAACTAACAAAAGCAAACTTAGATCGTGATAAAAACAACTTCACTGGCTATTTGATTCCGGATGACAGAAATAAGAATTAAAAAAAACTACCTCTGGTCTCTGAGAACTGAATAGTTCCTTACTCTGACTTCGGGGAAGTCAGAGTAAGGAATGTAACCTGCGAATCTTTCTTGCGATTTGTAACGGAAAGTCAGACTCTGTTTAATCCTATCTCTTTCATTCGGAACAATATATCTACAATACATTTAACACATTGAACCCTAGGCCCGAGTGTAGGCTGGACATGGTCCTGGCTGGTGGCTAGTAGTCATTGTGTTAACACATTGAACCCTAGCCCCGAGTGTAGGCTGGACATGGTCCTGGCTGGTGGCCAGTAGTCATTGTGTTAACACATTGAACCCTAGCCCCGAGTGTAGGCTGGACATGGTCCTGGCTGGTGGCTAGTAGTCATTGTGTTAACACATTGAACCCTAGCCCCGAGTGTAGGCTGGACATGGTCCTGGCTGGTGGCCAGTAGTCATTGTGTTAACACATTGAACCCTAGCCCCGAGTGTATGCTGGACATGGTCCTGGCTGGTGGCTAGTAGTCATTGTGTTAACACATTGAACCCTAGCCCCGAGTGTAGGCTGGACATGGTCCTGGCTGGTGGCTAGTAGTCATTGTGTTAACACATTGAACCCTAGCCCCGAGTGTAGGCTGGACATGGTCCTGGCTGGTGGCTAGTAGTCATTGTGTTAACACATTGAACCCTAGCCCCGAGTGTAGGCTGGACATGGTCCTGGCTGGTGGCCAGTAGTCATTGTGTTAACACATTGAACCCTAGCCCCGAGTGTAGGCTGGACATGGTCCTGGCTGGTGGCTAGTAGTCATTGTGTTAACACATTGAACCCTAGCCCCGAGTGTATGCTGGACATGGTCCTGGCTGGTGGCTAGTAGTCATTGTGTTAACACATTGAACCCTAGCCCCGAGTGTAGGCTGGACATGGTCCTGGCTGGTGGCCAGTAGTCATTATGTTAACACATTGAACCCTAGCCCCGAGTGTAGGCTGGACATGGTCCTGGCTGGTGGCCAGTAGTCATTGTGTTAACACATTGAACCCTAGCCCCGAGTGTAGGCTGGACATGGTCCTGGCTGGTGGCCAGTAGTCATTGTGTTAACACATTGAACCCTAGCCCCGAGTGTAGGCTGGACATGGTCCTGGCTGGTGGCTAGTAGTCATTGTGTTAACACATTGAACCCTAGCCCCGAGTGTAGGCTGGACATGGTCCTGGCTGGTGGCTAGTAGTCATTGTGTTAACACATGAACCCTAGCCCCGAGTGTAGGCTGGACATGGTCCTGGCTGGTGGCTAGTAGTCATTGTGTTAACACATTGAACCCTAGCCCCGAGTGTAGGCTGGACATGGTCCTGGCTGGTGGCCAGTAGTCATTGTGTTAACACATTGAACCCTAGCCCCGAGTGTAGGCTGGACATGGTCCTGGCTGGTGGCCAGTAGTCATTGTGTTGACACATTGAACCCTAGCCCCGAGTGTAGGCTGGACATGGTCCTGGCTGGTGGCCAGTAGTCATTGTGTTAACACATTGAACCCTAGCCCCGAGTGTAGGCTGGACATGGTCCTGGCTGGTGGCCAGTAGTCATTGTGTTGACACATTGAACCCTAGCCCCGAGTGTAGGCTGGACATGGTCCTGGCTGGTGGCCAGTAGTCATTGTGTTAACACATTGAACCCTAGCCCCGAGTGTAGGCTGGACATGGTCCTGGCTGGTGGCCAGTAGTCATTGTGTTAAAAAATACTAACCAATCCCATTGTTGGCCGTTTATTTCAAATATGCAATATTCATTTGGGGGTTCCGCTTAGGCAATTAACTAAGTCAAACCTGAAAGATTTTTGAGACTCGATAGTTCGGGTTAATTTGTAATCGGATAACCAAATAAAATATGTTTTAATGAAAAAAACGAGTTTATGTAAAATATTTTAGGTGATAGATTTTACATATAGCTAGCTGGCTTTCAATGAACTATGAAGAAATACGGTGGTTTAAAAACTGTGTCTGCAAACTAAATATTTATCGAGGTTAAGCTTTTTTGTTGGATTTACATAGCCAAACAAACTTTAAAATTTTACTTTTATCAAATGTATTATTTTTTTAACCTCACGTAACTAGTCAATCCTAAAAATGGCTTACCCCTGGAGGCGGTAACTTAAGTAAAGACCAAAGATCAACATCCACCCTAACCCTAAGGTAGCCCCTCAGGGGAGATTTTTCAATTTCCTGACTTCACATTATTGTGCTCACCTCGGTCAAGTATTTTTGAAAATTATTACATCAGAATGGCTGCCAACGTAAAGGAAAGGATTTTTTGTTATATTCTGAGACCGGAACAAACTATATCAATACGATAGTTCTTTCGTGGAGTAATGTATACAATTTACAAATGTACTCGTCTAGGTGAACAACATATCCAAATGAAAAATGGGTTCAAGGTCAGGATTAGGCCAATTTCCAAAAATTAATAGCATGGGAAAACCTTGCCAAAAGTGGCGTAACCCCTGATTTTTTACCTACTTTTAGACATCCTTTTGATGTTATGTACACATTGGTCCCATTAGTTCTTGACTACAGACTTTTGTTTATGGCTGCCTACGGCTCAGTAAGAAGGTCAAATATAAGGTTAGCAAAAGATTTTTTAATTAAATCTTGTACTATGAGCAGTTCCAAAAATTTAAGTGCTAAGTATCTAAATATTTTTAAAACCTAGTACCAAGGAAACCTGGCTTTAGGCAGTTTTCATGGTTGTATTACTTTGGAAATGATGTCAATCTAGGGGGATTTCAGTCTTTCGTACAGATATTTAAGTTTCCCCTTATCACTTTTTCCTGCGTTTAACTACATTAATTAACCAAGTAACCTAAAAGACCTCTAAAGTTACGAAATTGCCTGATGACACCCATGCTGGGTGGTCTCATTTCATTACTGTTCAGTATACACTGTATTTACCCGCTCATCATGTAATTTTAGTTTTTCATGCTTTATATTCTGCAGTAATATTAAATCGCACATCGTAATAGATGTTACCCATTATTGTTTTAATGCATTAACGTTATTAAATAGCTTAGTTATATAAATTATAATTATCTCTTCACAAACCTCTTCAACTTAAAAATAATTCCGATATCTGGGCCCTTTTCACTTTTACATATGTCAAGTTATTCATGTTTGTTATTTTAATATTTTATTTATTTATATATATTCATTTTCATATTATTTCATTTTATATATTTTTATATGTTTATTTTTTACTGTAAACATTCAGTTGTATTATACAGTTGTTGTATTAAAATCCTGTATTAATTTTTTGTGATTGTAAATTACTATTTTTGCACTTTGTATATTATATCACGTATTAAATGTTTGCACACTTTTATTGAAATGCATAGCATATCTGAAATTTTCTCCTAACCTTGTGTATGTACCAACTATTGTACTCTACCAATTCTAAACATGGCGTTTGTCGTTAAAATAAAAATCATAAATATACTCAGTAGTGAGGATTGGGCATCGCAAAGAGCACTTCATCCTGTTAGGTGAAGCTATAAAATCCAAGTTTGTATTAAAAATCTGTTTTAAAAAGCCTTGAAAATATACTTCGGGCTACACATTAATAACACAAATTTAAAGCTAATTAGTCATCTGTGCTCAAACTTACCTACTTTCACCCCTCCCATGAGCATGACCAATGACTATTCCTTGTCGAACCTTCGTATTTTTTCCAGCTGTACTAAAAACCTGGTAGTTTTTACACTGAAAATTCAAACCATCAAGGAAAATCTCGAAGCCAGTTGCCAGTTCCCAGTTCGAGCGGTAATACGATCTTATCACAGCACAGGATATTAAAAAGTTCCCCTCATGCATGACAAGGTATTGATGTTCTCTGACGCCTCAGAAGCCCTTATTTCGTAATTTAATAAACCAAATAAGTATTGTTGACTACAGTCGTGATCTGAATGCAATAATATCGTAAATAAATTGGGTAATGTTTATTTACTAATAGATCTCTTTTGATCTCCCGTGAAACGGGGTTGTTCTAACAAGTTCAGTTTAAAATTCGACATTTTTCGTGTTAAATTAAGTACCTGGTGGACCAAGCTTTGCTCGACATTATTTTATATTTACCAGTTCATAAAACAAGAAAACAATTAGATTATTTATAAGATCACTTTTATTACTCCATGCAATCTTTATCTCTCACAATGTATTTTTCCTAGATAGCTGTAGTTCCCAAACAGCTTTTAGGATGATTTTCCTTTGTTTACACCTTCCTCGTTTATTTTGTTGGTATCGTGGAAACTCATAAGGCCAATGTTAAAATTTTACAATTAAAATTCATTTTATTAGTTTATTGGATTTTTTCTGGCCAAGTAATCTGCGTAAAACACATTTTTGAGGCATAAATTACCTATTTCCAGACTTTAAAGGAAATCCTCGGAGCCGTTTTTGAGATAATTGTGATAAAATTGATCATATAAGAGTACAGGATTCCTAATTTTGTTTACAGTAAGAATCATGCGGCTCTTTAAGGTATTTCATATGCTAGATTTTATTCTAGTTGCCAGAAATATATAACTTTCTTATCATTAAGCAATTGAGAGTTAAGTTTGTTAACACTTCTAACATATACTGGCCGAGATCATTGTACAGAAAAGAAAGTCAATGGGTAAGTTGTAATGCAAGTGGGTTCGATCAACCTTGAAAGACTGATTCTACTGTCTTTCACAAACTCCAGAAAAAATGTCACGCCAGAACGTAAAAGGCAGGAAATACCTGAAATGGAAGGAGTGGTTTGGATGAAAAGATATTCTTTGCAGACTTAATGAATTTGGGAAAGCTCTAAGTTCAGCAAGTATGACATGACTCGCATCACGATTGCGTACGTATGTCATTATACTCTCTGGCCATCAGTCAGTCAGGTATACTCAGGCTGACTGTAGTCTCTAAGTATTACTTGAGCTGAGAGGCACTGACTCTACCAGCCAACTAATTGTTATTTCTATTAACCATCTCGAACGTCTCTATCATGCTATGCAGCTGTAACTCTTTGACGGTACTACTCAACCAGTTTTCACTTTTGTTGACGATGACTCACAACACGCTATGATGTAAGTCATTGACGGTATCAGTCAACCAGTTTTCACTTTTGTTAACGATGACTCAAAACACGCTATAGTGTAAGTCATTGACGGCACTAGTCAACTCATATGATTTGTGTAAGCAATGACACACATCAATGGATGTGTGAGTAATAACTCACCGTCAATAGATGGGTTCAGCCAATTAACTGTCATTTTTTCTAACAATAACTCGCTTCGCGCAATGAAAGTGTAAGTCATTATCAATCCTGGTCAACGACCCGTCATAAATGTCGACTGTAGTTGCGGTCACGCACCACTGAAGCTGTCATTGTCAAATATTAATTATTCAACGAAGCAACGCTTCGCATTGTCACCGCATCAGGTGACTATAACTGCCAGATGCTAACATAAACCAAATTTCGGTCTCTGCCACCTGTTTCTATAAAATGTTTAATGACTTTGTCTCCAGATTTATAATTTTACAGTATAACATAATTTCTATGCAATTGTAGTTTATTACTTTTGTTGCTGACGTAATGTAGATGCGCAACATTTTTCAGATTTCTCATTTTTCTCCAAAGAAATAAGAGAAAGTTTTATTTCCTATATCATAAATGGAATTTTAGAGTATATTCAAATACAATATCCACACATTTTTTTAAGTAAAATTTGTTTCACTAACAATACGAGGATAAAAAGTTCCAATTTAAGAGGATTGTTCTGATAACACTAAAAATTACGATGAAAAATGAGGTGACGAGAATATTTATTTATATATTAGGGTGTATGATTTATATATATAGGCTAAGCAAAAATAAAAATATTGGAAACGTTTAAATTTGCAGCACGATATAAATAAAATACTCCCATGTAACAGACCTGCATACTCGGTGAATTTCAAGTGCTTAAATAATTATTTAGACGGAGTCATTAACAAGTGAAATCAAATTAAACCATAAAATGAGCATGCATCGATTTCATCCTTAAGGAATTTTAAAGCTTAAGTATTCCATGGAAAATGAATGCGCAGGATTTGATATACTGTACTAGGGAGTTTTTAAATTGCAATAAAAAACTAACTATACTTATAGAATAGTAATCTTCACACCGATCGTGTTATTAAAAACTATACAAAAAAAACTTTTCATTGATACATTTGTTGTTTCAAAGAAAAAAATATTGAGAGAACGTGGAATTAGTTGGTAAATAGGTTACAGCTAGGATTTAGTGGTTGTAAATTAAATAAGAACAAGCTAAGAGAGAGTAGTTCATTATCTGCTGTACATCAGATCTCTGCTTGCAATATAATTCCCCCTGTGATAATATCTTTGTTGACTTTAGGAACGTCTTACTCCAAAGGTACCCCTCCACCCTTCATAAATAAACATTAATTTTCAAGTCATTCAGCCTACCTTTAGAGTTGAAGTTCAAAAGTGCATTGGCTCCACATGAAAACGTGCACATGTGTGCGACATTCGTCCTCTAAGTGTGAGTTTTGCAGAGGAAGCAGCTGAACGTGTTTGGAATATTTTCCTTTGTATACGACTAGCCGAACTTTAAACATTCTGGGATGAAATCCTTTCAAAGTAAAAATTATTTTCTTCATACCAATTATAAGAATTAAATTTATTCTGTTTGCCTAGTTTTCTCTTTGGCATTAAACAAATTCTGAAAAATGTTAGGTTATTTCGAAAGAGCTGCACGGACTTCATTCCATCTTCATAAAAGTTGTACGTACTTTTAGTCGCTACAATATTGCACGAAAACCATAACGTGTTCGAACTTACCTCGTAACTTGGAATGGTAGGCGTTATAAACTGCAATAATAACTCGGTTCTGAAACGGACTGCTGAAAGCATCGCACACATTATTGGCTTCTAAGATTATATCTTGGAACTTTTGATACGACCTGTGATTTTGAGGACTTGCTTGAGTTTGTGGATCATTTTATTTTATTTATTGGTTTATTGTTACATAATTAGTGCTAAAAGGCCCTCTCTCAGCCAATTAAGCAATTAACTGTGAATCATAATAGTCCAGGAATTTTAGGAAAATTGTCGTTTCGAATCCTGACCAAGCTGAAACTTCACACAGATGCTAAGTGAACCTTCCTTAATGAAAATCCCAAAAGTCCGTGGAAATCCCTCCTGTGCTCAAGCTGCCATCTTGAAAAAAAAACATTCCCGGTCCTTGTTTCTCTATACAAATTTTCAGTCAACACGAAAACCATAACATCTGCGAAAAAATATGAATAACGATTTTGTAGAGGATTAAATTGCCCATAAAATAAGCATGAACATATAAAAGAAATCTTTAAAATAGCTGCTGAAACTATTTTTTGGAAAAATGTTATAATTTTAAATACCCCCCGCCATAAGAAATGCATGTAAAATGTTATGTAAAATACTTTTCCAAAGGGGGAGGAGCCCTTTGATCCTTGTGAATAAAAATAATATTTATAGAATCCTGATGAAAATTCCAGCTATTTGACACCTCAGTCATAAAATTCTGTTCACTTTAAAAGCGTGAGTAAGCTCCCAAAAAAAATCCTTATGGTAATCTTTCTACAAATTACTTAAGTAATACTTTTTTGCGAGCTTATGCACGCCTCTATTGTGACCAATTTATTGATAATGAATAACTTGAGTCACAAAGTAAAATGTGCTTATTTACAACACAATTTATTGTGTTTCTTTGTTATTTCAAAGAATAATTAATATGAATCGTAATACTTCAAACGGCATGACATTTTTATTTTGATTTTGATTTATGCGGACATAAAAGACCGCAATACATTACACATTGATTAGTATTTAAATTACATTGATGCATTATAAAAACGGAACCTTTTATATTGGGATTGAAAAATTCTTTTAAAGTTGTTAGACGCTTATAATAATTAATTCTTTCAAATATACAATGTATCTAACATCTAAATTCCAATGAAAAAATTTAAAATTATGTATTTATTGTAGATAAAATAGTTAGATTAATATGCCTTTTTCTATTACTACTAAAAAACTTAAATAAGAACACAACAAAATTATATACAAATTCAACACAAACACACCCCTTCCACTTCCCACTCTAAAATTAAAACTCCCACCATATACGACATTGGAAGACACCTTATGATTTAGGTATCATATCTTTGTTTTGACGATCAGTTTTTTTTTTGGGACACGGTGCACTATAATAAATGTTGAAAACTACCGCCAAACCTTGAAAGAGTTGTATTTTGTAGTTTTAGCTTGTACTACTTTTTAAGTATAACAAAATAGAGTTATATATTTAAATATTTTGTTGTAATGAATTCAAAATATGTTGCAAACATGCAACAATTATTAATCAAGATTTAAATTTGGTAAAAACATTAAGATGAAGATGAACAGCAAGGAAAATAGAAGAAAGATATACATTCGTAGCCCTTCGTTCCACCCGCTTTTGGGAGGGTTCCCTATCTACAAACACATGTCACATTTGTGGCAGAGATTGTCTTATGATGTGCCCCACTATGGGAACGGAGGGGCGGATATGTCTTGTGGGGAAACCTTTCGTAAAGATAAAATGTCTTGCGTTTTACGAGAGAAGATACGTTTTACATTGTTGTCTGTTGAAGAATAAATAACTTCATTCATACTACACCAAACTTGCCGCAAGTTAACTGCAAATTAATATGTGAGCCAATATGAAGTTGGTGTTTAAATTTCACGTGTAAAAGTTGGATTGAACAATAATTTTTATCATACCGTGATTAATAATGATAATAGGCTAAAACATATTTATTTAAACATAACCTGTTATTGACCAGTTCATTTCCACAGTATAATTGTAGGAGTGCAAAATGAAATTATGGAGGCTAGCTACATTAAAACATATAACAATCATCGACCAATCAGAAGGCTGATTTCCGATGAATGCGCTAGGTACTGGTGTCAGGAATCATAACTTATTACTTGTTTTAAAGTAGTCTCCAACTGATTTTCTTAGCCTTAACTGGTTTATTACTATTGTTTGTTACTATCAATTTATTATTTACTTAACTTAGATCGTAGACGACATACCTCAGATATATTTCAAAATGTAAGAAACATAACTGATTATTCATAATAGTTCATACACCATGTTATTTTCTTACTGGATCGTCAGGCTGTTTTTAGGACACCCTTATGTGCAAAAAACCCGTCACATAATACTGTAAATAACAACAATTTAAAAGATAGCTAACACGAAAACCTATTTTGCGCTTTGTTTTCAGACACGTATTTAGTTTTTTAACCACGAAACTTCTTCAATAGATTATACCAAGTGATACCCATTTCCTAGGTGGTAAACGGTGAAAAACACAACTACTTAAGCCAATGCCTCTAAAAACTGCTACTGCCTGCATTCGTTGAGCTGAAACATATTTACGATTGTGCGGACAAATTTGAAGGTACTCGATTTTTTATTATTTATTTCATTGGTATTATTAATGCTTTACTCTGTCTACCACCAGGATACAAAGTAATAACTTTACTCCCGTTGGGAGACAAAGTACTTTTTTCGCACTCATTATTTACGAATAGTTTACTATTCGTAAATAATGAGTGAGAAAAAAGTACTTGCGGGAAGCGTGTAAACATATTAGGTCAGGAAAATAATGTATTTTTGTCAACAGAATCCTCATTCTAGTACTTTCATCCTTAGGGCCCCTTAACAATACTTGCAATATTGCTGGAAAAAGATCCTTAAAAATGGAGGGGAATATACACTTGAAATGTATAGCGGAATAATCCAAGACCATTCTAAAATGAAGTTATAAGAATTTATGAATTTTTATTAATTGCTTTTTGAAAAGCGTGTATGACTACTTTTTTGTTAACCACTCAGGGATACAATATGGATAGCGCAATGCAGCCTTCTCCTGCAATATTGCAAGTGGTGTAAAATAACAAATGTGGTTTGATATATGGGCTGCATTGTTTGATGCTTCATTTCTTATTTTACATCCAAGTTCAGTTATTTTTCATGCACGTTATATTTTAATTAAATTTATATTGATTTCTAATGTTGTGAGTGGTAATTGATTTTTTGACTTAATATGATTTATTATTACTGGAGGGATTTATCCTTAAAGGCTTAGACTTATTGACACTTTCTAGAACGGATTAATGACAGAACTGATGAAAGGGTCAGGACGGTGGTGGGGGGAGGGGAAAGGGGGTGTTTGAGATTGTCCTTTGTTCCGAGGTAACTTCTCAATACTATTATCAAATCCTTATTACTTAGTACGGGTTGAGGGGAGGGGAAGTGTCTTCTTTGGGGAGAGATGTAAAGCTAAAAAGTGTTATTTCCCAGCCTTTCCCTCATTCTTGGGCCACTGCATATGCATAACCTCTTACATTACTTCTTATCCCGTAAAAGAAATCAACGACAACGCGGTTATCCTATTTGAAAAAGGAAAGTAGACACTATTTGCTTTTAACAGCAGTGAATGAGAACTACAGATATAATCAACAATGTTTAGTAATAAATTGAAGTCAACTCTCTTTTTACCAGATGAAGTAATGATGACATTATTTTATTAGAGTAAGTAAAATGTTCGATTTTTACCTTTTTTATCCACAAAATTAGTTTTTAGATAATTATTTTTATTGGGAACTCCTAAACTCAGTTGGGTTAAGCAAGCACGACAAGCAGTTATTTCGTGTATATATTTTGTATTTGTGACTACATAAATGCTGGAAAGCCTGAATACGTTTGAACCGTCAATTTAATTAGTACTTCATCATTCTAAAAGAAACTAATCTTCACTTAAAGTAATATTATGTAGGTTATATTTGAACAAACCAGTGAGTAGTAGTAAATACTGTATTCCAAACTCGCCCCAATTTAAGGATAAAAATTGAAACGTAATTATTAAAGAGGGATATAAAGGGCTTCTTGGAGGGCGTCTTTGCACGTTGCAATAAATTACGCCGCTCCCCAAGAAGAAAATTAGTTTAAATTTTAGAATTCAAAGTTACTGCCTGGAAACAAAATCCTGCGCGCTTAGGATTTAGTTTAAGCCCTTAAATATACGCCAGCATAAGACATAGTTGGTTACCTAAATACAGTACACATTCATTTAATTTATGAATCAAGTAAACGGCACTTTCAAGTATATTCACAAACTCTTGTAAATTTACATACAATTTACAATTTTTAAGACAGCTATTTCTTTCAAGTAAATCAAAATCATACTGCCTACTCCATAAACAACATTTTTGCTACCAGGCGGCCCTTAATAGCTGGTGAATCTTCTCACTAAGCGAACTAAAACACAGAGAAAAATAAATGAAAAGTGAATGTACTAAGTGTTCTGAAAACACAGTGTCCCATAATAGCCCCCCCCCCCCAACTTTTTTCTATATTTTTTCAAATGCGCCATGCGAGGTATGCGTCATGCATGCACGCATATGGCATTTACGAAATTATTACACAGATATGATGTAATATGTTACATTGAATTATGGCTCATTAATTATGTCATATTAATTTCACAACGAATCTCACAAATGCAGCGTTTAGCTTTTAGTAACAAAAACCATAAGCCCTAATCTTCAAGAAGTGTTTGTAAGTTATTGATTTCATCACCCAACACGTTCTAAATCGGATTAATGGGAGATCGGATGAGAGGGCCAGACCGAGGGGAGGGTTAGGCCGAGATTGGACTTTGTTTCAGGGGAGAGTTACTTACCTCAACCTTTGTACTCTGTGATTTGTCTTGGGAACATTGCCTTTGGACCTCCCGACTTTGTAAGGAGTCGAGGGCGTGGAAATATTATATTTCAATCGTTTAAGGGGATCCGCCACCGATAATTCGGTATTTATTTATTTTTTGTCAAATTTTGGTTTTTATTTTTTTTAGATAGAACATGTATTTCTGAACTTGTATACAAAATTTTGGGCGAATTTGAGCAGTTTTTCATATTAAAAAAATTATTATTCGAAAATTGGTATATTCCGAAGGTAGGTAAGTTTACTTAGTGCATCTGTGTCAGCTCAACTTTTGTAAGCCGATTCCCGAAAATTGTGTTTTCCCGCGTTTTTTAGCACAAATTGTTGAATAACTTTTTTACTACAAGAGGCAATTGACTGACATTTTTACCAGTGTATCTTCATACTGTATTGATGATTTGTTGGTATAGAGAGCTTTGTACAGTAATTTTTTCATAGGTAAAAAAATGTTTATTTGAAAATAATAAAATGAAAAATATTGTTTTTTACGTAAACGTGTATAAATAATTTCCTATTTGTGTTACACTAGTTAAAATACCGGGGAATATTCCTATGATTACAATATACAAATTAAAAAAGATTGTTAAAATCCATCAAAAAATAAAAAAGTTATTCAAAAGTTTTTAAAATTAAAAAAAAACGTAAAAAACCTAAAAAAAATTAAATAAAACGTAATCAAAGGAAAAAATGGAGTTGTTATATATATATTTATTCTTTTTAGGTTAATTTGAACCAGTTTTGGTAGTCAAACTTTTATTTATCCAAAAAAAATCAAAAAATATCCCGTATTGGTGGCGGATCTCCTTAAGTTACGAACTGAATTTGTAACAGACGTTAGAGCTCACAATTTTGTCTATCGTGAAATGATACTGAAACCTATTAGCTTGTGAGTGCACATGACAAGTGAACTAATACACAGCACAATATAATATAGGGATATAAGATAGGAATTTTGATATCTTAAAATACTTATTCGATAGGAGAAACATTCCTATGGTCGATTTATGCAGGGAACTGACCTGCTGCATAGTTCACAAAGTGCTCATGCTGGATGAGCCTCGGTACCTCTGCGAGAGGCTCCAATGGCAAGATCAAGTCTCTAGCCGGAGAACCCGCTCTGACAAACCACTCCACTTCCCCAAGGTGAGGTTGGAGGATGAAAGGCGTGGGTTTTCTTACTTCGGCCCGCAGTTGTACAACGGCATCCCCAAAGAAACAAAGAGCTGCGATTCGCAAAACTCTTTCAGGGCTGCAGTAAAAAAGCTAAGAAAACTGTAAATATTGTACAAATGTAGTTACGTTAGGTTGGTTCAGGTTAAGATGACTTGAGTCGTTTGTAATCTTTGATGAAACACGCTTGTAAATAAAGGCCTTTTTATTTATATTATTTGTTGATTTATTTATTTATCGGCTTGTTGGGTGTAATAGTATGTGTACAGGTATAAGGTACTGATACAGAAAATTCTGATTGGCAACTCTATGAATTGTTATGTATTTTATTATTGGGTGGTTTTGGAAATGTCAACATTCACGGTTGGTGGTTGTTAACAGACCCTTGGACTGTCAATAAAATAGTAAATAATATAGGAGGATTATTACTGGTATTACGGGATACTAGCCAAAAAACTCAACAATTTAATTTTCCTACCACTGCAAGGAAATAATCACATTTTCACACCTATGAACAAAACTGTTCATTTGCTTTTATTTCATTCCCACTTGCTAAATCAGGGTTACTTGAAATGTAGAATAGGTTAAGGTGGCACACAAGAGAAATAACTATGACGTCAAACACCACAAACCATTTTTTATTGGTCAGAAATCCCATAACATTCACTGTATTCTAAATTCTAGTTGCCTTGTTTTAAATCAGCTGATTTCATTGTCTCCGTTTCTATCTCAACTTCCGGTTCGCTCCAATAGAATAAGCAAACATAACCTCAATGAACTTTTGTGTACAGGTTAGTTAATAAGATAAACTGTTTAAATAATTGTGGTAGGAAAAACTTTGTCTGTATTACGAGCACAAATAGTCATTGCCGCTCTCAAAATGTACAAATCTAAAAAAATCAACAATTCTAAAATCATTATCAACAATTCTCAAGCGGCAATGACGTACTTTGGCTCTTAATACACAAACATCTATTTCCGTCGATAATTAATGAAAGAGCTCGATGTTAATATCTGTTGTCGATCGTTTATTGCTAGATACTGTAAATAATATCAATAATGGTTTAATCAGTAAAAATACACGTATACATGCGGAGAATCTCAAGACAAGCAGGGTTAAATTAATAGATCTAATAATTAATCCTTTGGTCATTTCCCATGGAAGGCTATTGACCTGTAAAACACTTTTTTTTCCTATGGCCTACGGACAGAAATGACAAGAAACAAGTATATATATATAGTACGTTCATGTACGCATCTCAAACCGTCGTATGAATAGGAAACGGTGGATAGTACATGAGGACAGAAGCTAAAAATAAACAGATATTAAAATAAAATACCCCCGTTGCAGCAGACCTGCATACTCAGCAAATTTCAAATAAAACACAACATATTTCAATCCAACATAGCGAGATTTGACATGTTTTTGTAAGCTCCATAAGCATAACATGGGGAATGAGTATGCAGGCTTGCTGCTACAGGCACGTTCAAACTAGGTGGTTTAATTTAAATATTTAGTAGATCTTATCAAGAAGAAGCCATATACCAAGTTTTATCAAGATATGTTGAGAAATAATGAAGATATGTTTTTTTTTAATTGCCCATAAGGATAACATGGGGAATGAGTATGCAGGTTTGCTGCCACAAAAATGGAAATTTCAGGGATTTTAGACTAAAATACATTAAATCTCATCTAGATGAAGCCACAAACCAATTTTTATTAAGATATGTTGAGAAATAAGCGAGATATAGAATTTTACTTATTTCCCCTAAGGTTAACATTGGGGATAACGTACTGTGTTTACCACTTTCAATATCTCTGTAACTAATGGACATAGAGCAATGATTCAAATGACTAAATTGTTTGTTTTTTCGAGCTGAATTCAATGGTGCTTACCAAAATTTGATTTTTTTATTTTCCTAAGTAAAAAAACCCAAAAACCCCATTTTTGGGGGGGTTTATTCCCTTTTACCCCCCCTCCTAGTGGTCCGATCGGACTGGTTTTCGAACTCATTCGAATAATTACTACTTTACACATCAAAAGTTTACAGCCAAATTTCAATCCGATCGGACCATTTTTGTGAGCGCTATCGTGTTTACAGACACATATATATATATATATATATATATATATATATAGAAATTTGAACGAATGGTGTTTTTTGCTTCTGGGGGTCCCAAAATTAAAAGTTATCATAGTCTCGGGCTTAGGTCTTACCATGCCATGAGACCTACGGTAATAGTTTCTTCCCTACAGGGGAAAGTCGCTAATAGGGGAGCACTTAGCTTAGCAAGAGGTATTACTCCGTACCTTATAGAGAGTTTAGAGTTTTTAATTACTATGATTAAAAAACCGATCAGTCGAACGAACTCGGACCAAGGTCTGATTTAGGGGCTTACTTCGGGTTTCAGCGAATTTCCCCTATAGGAAAGAAGTATTACCGTAGGTCTCATGGTAAGACCTAAGCTCGGGACCACTATAACTTTTCGTTTTGGGGCGTCCAGGAGCATAAAACACTATTCGTTTGAATTTATATATATATATATATATATGTGTGTGTGTGTGTGTGACTGTTAGCACGATAGCGGCCGCAAAAATGGTCCGATCTTTATGAAATTTGGTACAGACATGTAAAGTGGTAATCAATTGGACAAATTCGTGAACCAGCCCAATCGGACCACCGGAAGGGGGGGTAAAGAGGAATAAACCCCCCAAAAATAGGTTTTTTACATAGAAAAATAAAGTTTATCGAATTTTTGTGGACACTGTTGAATTCAGCTCAAAAAAACTAACAATTAGTACCTTGAATCACTGCTCTATGCCCATTGGTTACCGAGATATTGAAAGTGGTAAACACAGTGCGTTGTCCCAATGTCAACCTTATGGGAAATAAGTAAATTTCTATATCTCGGTTATTTCTCAACATATCCTGATAAAACTTGGTAAATAGCTTCTTCTAGTTCAGATCTACTAAATATTTAATTAAATCCACCCAGTTTTAATATACCTGTAGCAGCAAACCTGCATACTCATTCCCCATGATATTCTTAAGGAGCTTACCAAAACATGTCAAATCTCGCTATGTTGGATTGAAACATGTTGTTTTGCATTTGAAATTCGCTGAGTATGCAGGTCTGCTGCAACGGTTTTTTTTTGTCTCTCGCTGATCAGTATACCGCGATTTCGGCGAGATTGTAACATACCGAATCATCCAGTAAATGCGATCTAATCATCGTACGCAGGGGAGCACTGAGTATTGTAATGCCGTGTAGTGTTCAGTGACGCCGGTAATACCATTGTGCCATTAGACATAGATGAGATGAGGGGAGCCGTCACTCCCTTGGGGGTGATTAGGTGACGTCACCTCCGATCCTTGTTATGCTACTCACTGGTGGACGATTTTATTTTGTTTTTAACTGGTCATTTGATGAGAGAGTGTAATTTCAGAAACTCATTCCTTCTCATCAATGACCATTCCTTTCAAATTTTTTGCCAAAGTCCTAACTCGCACCATGTCTCGAGTTGTTACTTCCTCTAACTTCCATTTAATATTTTAAAGCAATGTTTATTATTATTTTTGTTCTTAAGGGACTAAAACCTAATATGGCGGGTGGTACTGCAGACCCCTGATGGCTTCTTAAGTGAAGAATATAAACAATGCCCTTAAATTTTTTATTGATTCAGGGGCAAAAGTATCGATCTGTTTTCCAACTACCTTTTGTTTTCCTCAAAGTTAGCTCTTAAGAATCATGAGACCTTATGAGCTAAATATTTTTTACGTCTAAATATTTCTGTATTAATTTATATCTAAATATAAGTTTTAAGACTTTCAATTCTATTACTGCATTATAAATTATAAATTTTGTTATTTTTTAATTACATAACAAAACAATCTTCTGTTCAATACTTTCATAACGCATCATTGACAGATTTACTAGCCTACTTAATGATGAATAAGACTACAAAATATTACAATAATAATAAGACATATTCATAAAATAATATTAGGTGAACAGTCAATTTATTTACAAGAACTAATTAGAAAAATCAACAACAACAATGAATACTGACCCGGTATATTTCCATGGTCGGTCAAAATGGATTTGAGCATGGGGGTTCAAATCCAGGGGTACAATTCCGGGGTCTGACTTAAGAATTCACCACAGGGGATACAAATCTAGAGGTACATTCCCGGGGATGGACTTAAAGATTTGACCACGGGGAGTACAAACCCGGGGGTACAATTCCGGGGTCAGACTTAAGTAAAATAATGTAATTTCAAATCAGTTACGTGTTGATAATTTAATAATGCATTGGGGGTATATTTCCAGTCGCGGGCTGTTTCTTGAGCGGGCTTAGGCCCCGCCTCCTGTAACGTCAAAATGACGTAGACATTTTTTCGGGGGGGGGGGGCACAAAACCGCTTCCCAGGTGGTTCCCGCTGGAAGAGCAATTTATCTAGACTTCAGCAAATGAACGTTTTGCTGAAGTCTACATAAACATCGAATTAGACGAAACCACCGCACCAGTACAATGTTTGAAAGTACAGGGTGTTTTTTTTTAACGCGACCCAAAACTTTATTTTATCAGTGAAGGATTATTTTCCCCCAAGATCCCCGGATTTGACCCCAATATATTATTTTCTATGGGGATACACAAAAAGTAAGGCCTACGAAAAAATTCACAGAATATTCAGCACCTCAAAACAAACATAACAAATTTAATGCAAGAAGTTCAAAGAGGTATCTTGCAACACGTGTTCGGGAATTTTATGGCTAGAGCACTTTATACAAATGCCAATGGCGGATTGTTTGAGTACATAATCTAAACTAAATGTGATCAAACTTAAATAATAGTTTGTATAAAATGTAAAAATCAATAAAACAATACTCATTTCATATTTATATGTGCATTATTCAATCTTAAAAATGGGTTGCGTTAAAAAAAAACACCATGTATAATACCACGCTACGTTAAAACCGTTGAAGTAATTCCTTTCCCAAAACAGTTCCTTAGGTTTCCAAAGATTCAGTGTAAATCGCACAATTGAAACACTATAAAGACTTAATTGCATTTAATTTATAAATACAGTGAGCCTTGATTATATTTTGAGTTACACGAAAATGATTGCCCTAGAACAATTAGGAAAATAACATAATAATTTTCAAATACAGGGTGTTTTTTTAAACGCAACCCATTTTTAAGATTAAATTATGCACATAAAAATACGAAATGAATATTGTTTTGTCGGTATTAACGGTTTGAACAACCTATTATTTAAGTTTGATCACATTTAGTTCACATTAAGTGTTCAAACGATCCGCCTTTGGTGTTTGTATAAAGTTGTGCTCTCTCCATCAAATTCCCGAACACGGGTTGTTTAAGGTATCTCCTTGAATTTCTTGCATTAAATTTGTTATCTTTGATTTGAGGTTCTGAATATCCTGTGGATTTTTTTTCGTAGGCCGTACTTTTTATGTATCCCCAAAGAAAACAATATATTAGGGTGTAATCGGGGATCTTTAGGGGAAATAATCCTTCACTGGTAAAATAAAGTTTTGGGTTGCGTTTAAAAAAAACACCATGTATATGGGAAATATCAAATATATAATTTTCAACATGGGTAAGTGAAGAAAATGCTGAAAGGGTTTTTGAACACCAATATCCCTACGTCTTGCAAGGATTGTGTTGCATATGTTTTTTTTACTTGCAGATTTTTATATTGTCCAATTTATTTATCATTTTAACACATAAATAATAAACATTATTAGATAATTAAATTTAAAGTATCACAGATAAAGATATTTTCTCTTGGCCTGTTTGACTGAATGAATAACCTCACGATATTCTTGTAATAAGTAAACAAAATCATTTATTTCCCTGCAACCAAGGAGCCATTTATCATCCTCTAACGGTTTGCACGTGAATTCAGATCGAGGGTTTGTCATGTTTCGTGAAAAATAACCTTTTACTAAATGTTTCCGTTGCAGAGAGAGTATTTTAAAAATTCGTTTGAAAATCCAATTCGTACATTTTTCTATTTAAATAACCAAATTACTACCTGAAATTACATTGGTTTCTTTATGGATCAGGAGCTGGAAGAAAAAATATTACGTCATAAGGTGCACATGTAAAACCTATGCCATTTTGAAGAGGCATTCTGGGGGGTTTCAAAAATGGGTTTGTGAGTTCTCAATCTGGGGGCTTTCTTCAAGGTGGAAAACGTGAATGTGATTTTTTTGTATTCTCTATAAGAATAACACACACCCCAATTCCCACACACGAGCAATTTGCTTATGTGGGAATTATTATTTCGCGTAATGTTTGTATGCAATTGTAAATATTTTCTTGAAATAAACTTATTTTGAATTTGAATTTGAACATGGGGGACCTGTATGCAGTTGTATTGCAACAGGTATGTACAAAGTGGTTGATTTTTAGTCAATATCCAATAAACCTCGACTAGATGAAGCCATTTCCAAATTTTTACTTTCTCCCCCCCGCCCATCCATAGTATGTGGAGAAAGTATTGTTTTCTTCAACATTTTCGAATTTCAGTTGTTAGTGGATATATTCGTTTTAGCACTCCCTGAATATAAAAATGTTTTTCGGAGTGGTATCTGTCTCATTACCAAGTTTTATTACGATATGTGGAAAAACAAGCCAGTTAATCTATTTTGTTTATTTCCCATAAGAACATTGTGACAACGTACTGAGTTTATCACCCTCAGTATTTCGGTAACCAATGAACATAGAGAAATGATTCATCAAACCATTTTGTTTCTTTTTGAGGTGAATTCAATAGTGTAAACCAAAATTGGATTATTATACAAATTACAAACACCCATTTTTTAGGGTTATTTTCAAGTTTGTTCTCCTTGGAGAAAGCCTCTAGATTGAGAGCTCACAGACCCATTTTTGAAACCCCCAGGATGCCTCTTCAAAACAGCATGGCTTTTACATGTGCACCTCATGACGCATAATTTTCTACTTTTCAGCTCCCGTTCCATTATGCATATAGTTCAATCCTATATGCATAGGATATGACCACTCCATTCTTGACCGTGTTGTCTTACGTTGCACATGACACAAACTGCCCTTAAAAAGTAGTTAAGAGTGTACCAATCGCAGGAAACCGGCAATTTTTCCAATGAGGCGAATGGCCGAAAAAAATACAGAGTGTTTATAAAAAAACTGATCGTTACCTCTATTTCACTCACCCTGTGTTATAGGTAGAAACTTCTAGTTTTCATGATTTGAAAGGAGAACTCAAAAATTTTCATAATCAGCTGTTTTATCAACAGTACCTTCTTACAATGTTGTGTGATGAACAAAAGCAAAACCGTAAAGAACCACATATTTACAAACTACAAGAAAACTATATCAATTATGCGAAAGGTGGAAATGGCCGTAAAAACACGAATTTTTCCGATGGCGGATAAACGACGCGAGTAAATTTGCAAAATGACAATATCGTGCTTTTTGGTTAGTTCAAGGACACTTTACTAAAATTCTTGGATAATCCGAATTTTTCAAAATGTGACCACGTATCAGCATTAATTAGTTCGCATTTATATGGTGTTCCACTGGATGTTTATACCTGTAAACTGCCCAAAAGTCCGATGCAAGTTTTAAGTTTTAGTTTTCCTGAATTTTCATAGGGAAACCCCCCTTTTACTGGGAGGTATTCCAACCTCCCGGTGGTGTCCTCTATACATCCCCCCTCTTATGACGAAGTTTTGCCTCGACACTGCTTTCAGCACTTATTCAATGCTTAACACAGATGGCCTGTGTTGAGAACGAAATACAAGGAAACTTAAGTAATATATATTTAATAGATAAATAAATAAGGTCTTTATTTATCAATCGTTCATCAAAGTACAAACTCTTTTTTTCATAACAACTTTTGTCAAATAAGTAAATATACTTAAATATATTTAACCCCATTTCTTTATTTAAAATACAGCCCATCATGGTAAGTGAAGAGTAACCATTTACTTAACGTTTGTATTTGTAACTGTTACTACCTCATTGTGGTATATGTTGGTGTAAATAGCTGATTTAATCTAATTTATTTACTGATATTGGGGTCAATAAGTCTATGATGAAAATATGTTAAAATACTCTTTTTCTAACAATTAAAGGTTTAAATCGTGAGTACATATATTATTTCGCAGTATAAGTTCTATCCCGATTAATCCTCAGTCTATGGAGAGCAGTTAAATGCGGGGATATAACCTACAACTGTTTATTTTGTTGAATCTTTCATTAAGCCATTAATTTTATTGTGTTACATTGTGATGGTTTTTATTTGTAATTTAATGGATATGATTAGTATTTTATTCTAATACTCTTTTATTCCCACTCATTTGTTTTCTTTTTTTCTTTTTTTTGGTTTTATTAAAGAATTTTAGATATTAAGTATAATTTCACTGTTACATCATTGTATTTCGTTACGGGAACCACTTCCTTTGGTAACTGCATGGTAACTGCAACTTTATTACATATAAAGTTTTTAGAGAAAAAGTTATTTCATCATAGTATCTAAAGACTTAATGTTGTTGTAAATATTACACTCGCATTTTATCCAAGACGGCGTGACTATAGAGAAACATATTTCAACAACCTAGGAGCAAAGCATCAATGTGGTACTAACACGAGGTAATATTGCACCATAACAAGTGGTCGACCAATAACAGCCCTTGTTATATCAGCTCGACCAATCCCGAACGGTCTCTGACACTGCCTCTGTTCTTATTGCCACTAGGTTCCCTCGAGTGGTTATTATTGAGTGCGATTCCACCAGTGATCATATATTTTTATTTTCTATCCTGTTGAAATAAAAATACCACGGGACCTACTTTGAATTTCATGTGCTTTAAAACACGACTTAACGCGTACTTTAACTTACTCCCAGTAAATACCAGATTATTTTAAAATAATGGTGCATATAGTGTATAACTGATGAGGAGCCATTTCTGTTCGAAACGATATAAACAGCTGGTCTTAAAAATGGAAAGACTATGTTTTTATGAAGTTTTGTTTTGCATTATTTCCTTTTAAATCACTCGGTACGAAAACAATAATACATGAGCGACTTTCAACAAGGAGAGAAATACAAATGTAACAAAATATTTAAAACTGAAATGTAATTTATAGTGATTTTTTCTACAACTGCATATACTGTTGAAATCTAAATAAAGTCAACGATTTTTACTGCTCCTTTCGATTGTTGTGATTAAGCGCTTTCTCATTGGAGATTTTGACCGAGAGATCATGGGAAAACTTTTCAGCAATTCCGTTTTTACCTAAATTAAAAATCTCTTCCCCATTCGATATTTCAACTCCAGAACACGTAAACGGTCAACAGTCGGAAAGGGTCAAAATTATGATTTTTTTTTAATTTTAATTAATTATTAAAACTAAATAAACTGTTATTTATGGAAAGTAAATCTTTTGGTGTCTTCGTTTATGAGTTCATTTAGAACCACTGATTAAAGTGTACATTCTCTAAGCTTTGCTGACTATAACTTAACAGCTTGTTGACAGTTAAGTTGGTTAAATATTTAATTAATTGAATCATTTATTAAAAAATAATTCGTTAATGCAATGTATCTAAACCAAAATATTATTTTCGACGCAGTTATAAATTAATCTTATAATCTTATAAGCTAAATATACTATTCCAGAAGTAGTATTTTAAAAGATTCCTATTTAAAATTGGCATTTTTCCTAAACTCGAATATACCCCCAAAGCCTATTATTATCTAAAATTGTTATTTTCTTCGTAGTACATGAACAAATTAATAATTTAAATTTTGAAATTGGTAAAAAAAGTGCCAGTTTTCCTACATGTTTTACTTTTTTATGTTAAATTCACACGGTTTCCTAGAAATAATGGTACTATCTTGAAAGTTTAAAGAACGCAGTACGAGTGAGTATAAATTCTTTCGCCAGTTAAAAATGTATGAACACCGGGTAAAACGCTCGTAAAAACTTTTACAGTCAAGAAAGTCACGTTGGTATCTCCTTGGGAGTAAGGCTAAAAGGTACATTTCGACCTCCTTTAATATGTCAGGTTGAATGGAAACATTTAAGTGCGAGTTAATTTTAAGGAAACATTAGTGTCATTTGTTGATTGCTTATGGCATTTATTTTGGTGATGGTGGCTTTTGTAAGTTTTTTATCAATCTAAGAAAAAAGATTTCGAGTTTTTGAATCTGAAATCGGGTCCCTTTTACAACATGAACCTAGATCAAAATAACATACGGTAACTAAAAATAAATTAAGTGAACCTGGACGAAAATAGCTGAAAAATTAAAATGATATGTCTGTCGTCAAATTTGTATTGCAAAAGAAATAAAAATTAAATTCAAATGCCATTGTAAACCAATCTTAAAATATTTAGCATAAAGGTAAAATTATCCTTTCACTATATTTTTTCATTATTCTGAATTATCATACCTTTACCACTAATATTTAAAGACAGGGACGTGGAGGCCACACAAAATTCCACAATTATTTGAACTGAAATCAGTCCTTGCTAACAGTTATTATAAAAAAATTACCGTGTAATCGTCGGCAACGTGATTACACGTAATCTTTTTTAATGTTTAAATCTTTGTAATCTTTTTAAATTTTTAACCTTTATTGATGAAAATATTTGTTGTCGTGAAACCCGTTTGGTTTATTTTTTATAACAGGGGCAGTTACTAATTTATAAATATACGGTACTTGCTGGTCAACCAGTTTCACCCGTAGAAAAACTGAAAAACTTCCTTCGATTCATGATTTAATGTTTCATTTAATTCGTCATTCTTCATCAGGTTGCCATGACAACTTCATAAGTTTCCATATAGTTTAACTTTGAGGTACCGTTAGAGCAAAGCCCTGAGAAAATTTTGAAAAATCCTTTCTTAGCCTACGCCCTAAGAGGAACGTCCAAGCAAATTTTCAATGGTAGTATGGGCTGTACGATTATAGATGAGTAGTATTGACAAATATATAGTAGATTGATTAATTAAAACAGTTGTTTTCAACTCCCAATCATCATTCTCAGAGCTAAAACAATTATATTCGATCTACTGACAGCTAAAAAATGCATAAAGATAATTAATTAATTCTGTGTTATTTTTTAGGGCAGGTCATTATGTAAATTTATAAAACTGCAAAGAGGCACAGAGATGAGTGGTGAGATAAGGCGAGCTGAAAAAAGACCTTTGCCTTTGGAATTTAGAGGGAAACCAGGATCAAATTATCCTTCCGAAGACGGTAGCCCTCATTAAGATTTCAGTCGGAACAGTCTAACAAGTTATGCCGTTTGTCTTGTGCCGAGTAAAAGTTGTATCTAGCCTGAAATATGTCTTAATTACACATTTATCTGCTAACCCCCCGTGAGACTTAATTTAACTCTAACACTTCTAAATATAAATATTATTAATTGGTCACTGTTAACATCAACAACTGTTGTTGAACAATTGTTGAAAAAACAATAAGATCATCTTATTTTTCTTATCAGCAATTGTTGAAAAAACTATAATAACACCTTATCGTTCTTATCACTACGAATGTAATGTTTTATGCTGGCAGTGTTCTAAATTTCACAATATATTTGGACAAACTATATAAAACAATTTTTAAATTCTTTGGTTTTAGAGTTGATATTCAGATCTGATATTTTTTCGCAAATTTTTCGGACCTATTTGCCCAAATAAGCTTAAAAACTTAATTATTAGCATAATCGTTTATGATTTCTTTCAAAAAAGAGTTAAAACCAGTCCAAATTATATTTCGCATGGAATTTATATTTTTGTTCTTTCGAACATCACAACATAAAGAGTTCTTTGAAGGCATCATTAAATCTGAATTCGAACACTGAACCTAAATTCCCACAACATAAAAAGTTCTTTGAAGGCATAAATAAATATGAATTCGAATACTGAAACCCGAATTACTTAGAAAATTCGCCGCTTGAGAGGTTTTGAGAAATAAACTTGTTTTTGTGAGAGCTTTAGGGGAGACATTTAACGTAAACACTGAAGGTGATAAGTAAGAAGAATGTTTGAAATATTTAATTTTTTCTCTGTTATTCCCCTTTGTTTATTTTAGAAACTGTCCTCCCTCCTCGAGGGTTTTTCATCAAAAACATGTATCTTGATGAATCCTTCAACTTTCCTGTGAGAGTGCGCCAAATTAGTTATAGAATTGAAAAAATATAAACGACTAGAAACAGTTGTTTCACAGATTAAGAATGTTTCTCGCATGATTGAGTGACTGATTGGAGTGCGGGGTACAGAGTCCAAGGTCTCAGCACGTCAACCGAAGCTTATTGTGCTCCCCTAATGTTTCAAGATGAGTTTTGAGTTTTCAAGTGTTACAGAGGGATCACCTTGCACCTCCTTTTGGATCTAATTTCCAAACTGGTGTTGGAAAAGTCAAAATGTCGGTATAATACAAAAAAATTAATTTGTTTGTTAACTTTATCCATCAAACTTACCGTTACCAAAAAATACGTTAAAGAACTATTCAAGTAATCAGCAAAAGCAGCTTTCGTCACACAATTAATTCAATGGGCACCACATCGAAAGGCGAAATCCTTGATAGCCAGCGAACAGGAATGAATTGTTGTACTTATATTTTCAATCTTACGTTCATGGGCAAGAAATGAGTCGGTTGAAATTCAAACAAATTTTCTTTGCATACCCCAAATAGAAATAAAGCATAGGTTCGGATTTGGTTTACAGTAAACAACTATTTACTCTAGTCTTTTAACTTATTAAGTGGTCGGTTGGTTCACAACAACCAAAAAACTAATTATTTCTTGTATCAAAATCCTTAAGGAACTATCCTTTTACCATTTTTGTGAACTTTTCCACGCCTTTATCGTAAACTAACTTTGATTATTAAGGCGTCAAATAACTGAAATTTATATCATGGTTCTATGGTTATAATTGATTATTCACAATTTAATATTCGTTAAGATCAAAGGCCTTCGCCCCAAAAAAAATCTATTTTATTATTTGAAAAAAATATAAAGTTAAATGAACGTTTACATGTATTCCTTACGGCAGGGGTATTCGAATTTATTACTATCAATCGTTATTTTTAAAATTGCTTGTACATATTTATATTCATTTTATTGAAAATTTATCCTCTACAAAAACGCTATTTATACTTTTTCGCATATCTGATGGTTTTCGTGTTGATTGAGAAAATGTATGCAGAAACACGGACCGGAAATGGTCTTTTGAAGATGGCGACTGGAGCACAGTGGGGATTTCCGGGGACTTTTAATATTTTTTTAGGTGGGTAGCATCTTTGCTAAGTTTCAGTTTGGTCAGGATTTCTAAGGTCGATTTCCCTAAAATTCCTGGACAAATATACATTTAATTTAAAATGTTAAACTGCTCTCTTTCCATATTTTATATTAGGTTGCACGTATACTAATTATTACAAGGCAAAAAACCCAACTCAAAAGAACTAAAATGAACTCCCGCCTTCTTTTTTCTAACAACCAATACTTAAGTATACATATCATTTAAACTGTTACACTAAATGTTATACGACTTGCAGACTGTTTTGGTTAACACGATGCCACCGACTGTAAGGGGTGTCAGAAACATTTGGTGAATAATGGATGGCATGTATCTTGGCAGGAAAATAAACAGTTTTGTTGACTTCACTCAATCAAATTCTTTGACAGAAAATCTTATCCGAGCAAACCTTACAATGTAAAGTCGTTAAATTTGTTGGAGCAAGAGGTTGTAAGAGATTGAAATCTGTCTTTTCACTATGACATATTCGGATAAAAACGATGACATATTCGGATAAAAACGATGGATGTGGATAAGTTAAGGATGGTGTGTAATTGTTCATTTCAACCCACGTTATTTACCTGTGTGGAAAGTTATTTTTTACTTAGATCTACAGTACTTAAAATTCGCAATTCGCTATTCCTATCTCTTACAATGTCATTTTATCACTTAAAAGTGGTAATCAGTTTTAAGTGCTGTTTAAGTTTTATTAAAAATTGATCTAAATATTTTTTAAATATTTAGAAAGAATTCGAAATTTACTAGTATTTTTATTTCTCTTATTTCGGAGTTAGAAACGGACTTGGGGTTTTGAGTATCAAAGCAAGTCCAATAATAAAACTCAATTAATTTAAGTTAAGAAATTAACCAAATGTATTTATCAAGTTTTTTTATATTTTTCTTTCTTTTTGTGTTTCGTATGATAATGTACCTTCATCGTCTTTAATGCTTTCATTCAATGTGTCGGTAGAAAAAATTAAATAAAACGCGAGAATAATAATAAATAATAAGAATAATAATAATAATAAAAACCATTTTTATAAAAGAATAAAGATAAATACATTTAAGGCCGACAGTAAAAAATCTTACTCATGCTAAACAGTACGCATTAGTGTCAATTTCTTTTCACTAACAAAATAATGAGGACATCACTAATTAAAACACAATTTCGTTGAAAAAACACTAAAAACATCTTTGAAATCTTCAGTCGAAGACTTATTCTCAGGACATTGTCGGCGTATTCTATTTCTTTCGAGCAAACTTCTCTTTGTTGATTTTAGATTCCCTCGTTCGGACAGGCGGCCATCTTGGTCAATAAACATCTATATTTAAGCTTTCAATCTTATTTAATCAGAATTTTCTTATTGGACGTTCTATATTTCCTTCTTTATGTGGCGAAGTGTATTTTTGTTTTCAAATTATTAAGCCAGTAGAGGCAATATTTCGTGTAAAATTAAAACGAGGGGGTTTACAATTTCCTCCAAAACAGAGCTTTGAATTTTGCATGAAATTAATTTCCTTTGAAAGGAATAATTGGGGGAATAAGTAAAAGTATAGCAAACCTAAAGTATTGAATTATTCATGTTTGGTGAAACAAATATGGCAAATATTGTTTTTTATCAAAATCATTTGATTTTAAACACTTTATTTTTTAAATTCTTTCAGTTTTTGTTTACTCCACAATCTACTAATTAGTTTTTATTTTGTTGATGTTAATTCACCTGTATGTTATTTCGGGAATCTGTGATTAATTTTAAACGAATACATGCCCCCATAAACATTTCATTAACCCCAAAATCACTCTTACGCTTCGCTGGACTGAGTGAATGGTGTTGTCAGGGAGCCAAAATTTTTACAACACAAAATAATTGTACTTAAACATTGCTCCATTTCACGATAGGGGCTGTGCATAAACTACGTCATCGCTTTTTGCCCAATTTTAACC